>JADLZN010004082.1:0-58549 GCA_018155175.1 Sinocyclocheilus anophthalmus
TTTTTTTTTTTTTTTTTTTCTGTCCTTCTTTTGCAGTTTTTTTTTTTTTTTTACTTTTTTTTTTTGTTTTTTTTTTTTTTTTTTCTTATTGGTTGATGTTTTTAATGTGTTTTTTCTCTTTATCAATTTTTATTTATTCGAGCGGGAGGTGGGCAATATGCTGGAGGGTTTACGACCCCTTTGTTCTCTAAGCTTGGTAATTTGCAAATGGACTTAAATCGTAATTATTAACGATTCTCAGGGCCCTATTATATATTGCCTATGTACCAATATATAATATTCACGCTTGTTTCGATCATAAGAAGGCTAATTCATAGATACTAAACAAGGTAGAATTACACATAGTGAAAGGATTACAGGAATGGGTTCCCTCATAAGCATACTAAAATAGTCTAAGAATATAAAAGACAAAATACACAATGACAATAAAATACCCAATGGCCTGAAGAATATGTGTGTTCATTAAAATAACGGTTTTTCTATGAATTAACTAGAACACAGTCCATTTCTACTCTGCTTTCCTTGGGCAAAGAAGGTGGCTATCCTTCTCCACATTCATGGGGGTCATAACACAGTGCTATCTGATAAGTTGTCATTGTGACCAGAGCGCCTGGTTTCACAGACATCTTGGCATCCAGTATGTTTATTGGGTGAGGGGTCTGTGATTTTTTTTTTATCTAATTAATAATTGATTTGTTAAATCAAATTAAAATTAGTGTGTCAGATTGGTCGAGACGCTACAATTATTATATGCTAGCATGTTTTACCATGTAACTATCATGTTGCTAGCATGTTTAACAGATTTTTAGCAAATTGCTAACATGATTTAATATGTTTTAGCACATCACTAGCATGTTACTAGTATCTTTAACAAATTGCTAACATGTTTATAGCACAATTTAATGTTTTAGCATGTCACCATCATGTTGCTAGCATGTTAAACGTTCTGCTACCATGTTTAACATGTTTTAGCACATTGCTAGCATGTTATTAGCAGTATGTTTTTGCATTTATGATTCTTTGATGAGTAGAAGCTCAAAAGAAAAGCATTTATTTGAAATAAAAATATTTTCTGTGACTTTTGATTTTTTGATCATAATAGTCTTACTGACCCCAAACGTTTGAATGGCAGTGTGTGTGTATATATATATTTGAAAACCAAAATCATCATATCAGTGTCCCTTTCTTGAACTGTATATTTTTAGCTATAAAAGGGAAAAAAAAGTTTAAAAACTTAAAAGAGGCGATAAGTTGGTCGACAGAAGAGCAAAGGAGAGTGGCAGATCAAGGAAAGGTGCTTCTAAGAGTCCGGTGAGAGCATTGAAAGGATTTCAAAATCTCACAGAAGTGACCACATTTACAGATACTTCAAAATGCATTCATTCAAAATGAGCCCTCAAGTAGAGATGAGTTAGTTGATTTTGAATTAACACATATCTGTGGGCCTAAACTTATTTAATAAGTATTCATTTGTACACTTAACAGTAGTAATGGAAGTCTCGGGGTGTATTCACACCAGGAAAGTCCGCTAGTTCACTTGCTTAGGTCCGGACCAAATACAATGTTTATTTTTTTATTTTTTAGTGTGGTTCACTTTCACACTGCCCTTTTTGCAAGTGAACCAGAAATTGTAAACAAAACCACACGTGTGCCAAGGTCGTCCATTCATTGGGCAGATATTCTCAAGCATACCAGAGTTTGTTTGGAACTGGACCGAGACCACCTCTTCAGCTGGGTCTCGGTGCGGTTGTTTGGTCCGCACCCAAATGCGATTGCTGTATTCACACCAGCCCAAAAGATCCGCAGCAAGGGGGAAAATGAACTTGAGTTTGATTCAATCGAATCAGGTGTGAATACACCCTCGTTGATGCAAATGGACTTTTTAAGCAGTTGTTTTTTTTAATTAAGCGGTTAAAAACTCTAAATTTTTTTTTTTTTTTTTTACAATACTTTACATCATCCTGTGGACCATGACATCCTACTGTGGCATATTACATGTTATAAAATACTGAAATAAAGTTGCAAATATTGCTGTTTATGTTTTATTAATCAGGGTATCTAGTGTAAATTCATGTGTCCCAGTTCAGTTTGCGGGAGCCATTAATAAGTTCATAAAACAAATGTTTGAGGCCAAATAAAATATGACACCACATGCATATCATTTTGTTTTATTTAAAAACGTCGGGAAAAAAAAAAAAATTAATAAGACTAAAAACTAGTGGGATCATTTACGAAACGAACGTACTTACGCACAGAAATTGAGCGTGTTGTGAAACTCTTAAATGCCATTTTATTTCTTTTCTTTATATATTTATTTGATTTAATCCATCTGATCGCACAGGCGCCACACATACACACAAACAACATTAGTTCTACTGTTGTCTGACATTTCAGCCATTCATCCTCAAACTAAAATGCAGTCAACCAAACATAAGTTACACTGTTTATTTGAAAATGTCCTCTGTAAAATCAGCGTGCAGTGCCCAGACAATAAACATTTTTGCACATGTGAAGGGTTTTACATGGATATTAGAACATGAGTGAAGCTTAAAGACTTCATGTTTAGGCTACATAATGAATAATTGTTATGCAAACAAATGTTACAAATATGGCTGAAATGGAAACTTTTGGATTCTTGTGGTATGAGACAGGTGCATGAGTCCAATGCCGTTTCAGTTTTGCTTGACATATGTATGCTGTTTATAATGAATGCCACAATAGCCTAATATGTGTTTTATTTTACAGTTAAAAATAAAATTTTATAACTACTTATTTTTCATTCTCGTTCTGTTCTGAATACCGTTAAATTTAAAATATTTGTTGTAGAGTGAGGGAACTAAATAGGCTGTTTATATTTACCAGTATTTTAATATACATATAAATGACATATATTAATGTAGCCTAATTGTTTGCAATTGCAAGGTTAACGGGTGTTTTTGGAGTATGATCAATTTCTCTTTCACGATATTACTTCCTCTTTTTGGCCGTGTTTCGTTTCTCCGAGTCGTGAACTCTTGGGGTGAGGCTTCTAAACCTGGGTGTTTTTAAGGGCGTGACATTCAAATGACAATAGTTTTCTGCCGCCACATTTATCAACATACAATCACTCGTACGATGAGATCGGCGGCATACGAATATTTCATAAATCACACGTGAACTCTGTCGTAAGTTGATTTGTGCGCACGGATCTGCGCTCGTTTCTACGTTAGATTGATAAATGAGGCCCATTGTCATTTAGAACATTCATTTGCAGAAAATGATTTTAAAAAATGATGCAGTGTTTTCAAAGAAAACAAGTTAATTCTCATTTTTAAACAACACAACACATTAATGTGTTAACTTAGGAAGACCAGAAATCAATATTTGGTGGAATAACCCTGATTTTCAATCACAGCTTTCATGCATCTTGGCATGCTCTCCACTAGTCTTTCACATTGCTGTTGGGTGACTTTATGCCACTCCTGGCACATACATTCAAGCAGCTTGGCTTTGTTTGATGGCTTGTGACCATATACCTGTTGATCACATTCCAGAGGTTTTCAATGGGGTTCAGTTCTGGAGATTGGGCTGGCCATGACAGGGTCTTGATCTGGGGGTCCTCCATCCACACCTTGATTGACCTGGCTGTGTGGCATGGAGCATTGTCCTGCTGGGAAAAAAAAAATCATTAGATTTGGGGAACATTGTCAGAGCAGAAGGAAGCAAGTTTTTTGTTTTGTTGACCTGAGAGTGCAGGTTGTTTTCCAGAAGAAAAACGATGTACATCGGCTAGACGTTTGCTGACTTCAAGCCCTAGACTAGGTTTCGAATTGTCCTTGCCGTGCCTTCACCCCAACTGCCGTTTGCCATTCTTTTTGTAGGTCACTTGATGTCATCCTACGGTTGTTGTGTGACATTTGAATCAGTTGGTTTTCATCCTGGTCAGCGGAGAGTCATTTTCGCTGACACAATTAAGGAATAGTTCACTCATAAATTTTAATTCTGTTATAATTTACTCATCCTCATGTCATTCAAGAAGTTCATGTCTTTCTTTCTTCTGTCAAAAAGAAATTAAGATTTTGAGGAATATATTCCAGGATTCCAGGAAATGATTTGTCATTTTCTAAAAAAAAATAAATACAAATTTTATACTGTTTAACCACAATGTCTTGCACTAGCTCTTCTCAGCATGTCTATGACTTAACTCATTGCGTAATCATATTGGAAAGCTCACATGTAGTTAATTCTTCATCTGTGTACTCCAGTTCAAAAAGGTAGAGCAGGGTGAAAAACTCCATCTCATTTTCAGTTTCAAAATGGCCCGACATGGTTGTTTTACCTTTCTTTGCACGTTCGCTTTGTAAACACTGGGTCGGTACTTACGCTTATGTCACCAGGGCTCCTTTCAAACATGATTAACTTAGTGCATTGAAGTCAAGATAGTGCCAGACGAGCAATTATGTGGTAAAAAAAGTATATATAATAATATATATATATATATATCGCGTTTGGTCTCGTTCTGTATCGCGTGTCTTGTCAGTGTCTGCGCTTGCTTGGCTATTTGTTGTGGAGAAAATAAGGAAAGTGTGTTCAAGCGCTAGCAGAAAACAGTGTAAAGAAATACTATTTGAGAGAAGCAGTCAATCAGTGGAAGTTAAAAGCAGTTCGTAAGTGTATTTACTTGTCTCATTAGTGTTTAGTGCAGTTGTCGTTGCTAGGAAAAGCTTGTTTTGTTTACTGTGTGGAGACATACTGATATCGCGTTTGGTCTCGTTCTGCATCGCGTATCTTGTCAGTGTCTGCGCTTGCTTGACCATTTGTTGTGGAAAAAAGAAGGAAAGTGTGTCCAGCTGAATTAATTTAGTTATTTTGGTAGACAGTATAAAAAAAAACTTAGTTACCTGGCCAGCAGTCGCGTTGGCGTCCGGGCCGGGACCCCGGCCAAGATAAGTATCGCTTTTTTATTTCTCCTCTTTCCTACTACTTGTTTCTGTTTCAGTTTTTATAACCATTTATGTGTAAGTAAGTTGTTGTTTTTTTAGCATGTGTTTGGCAGTGTTATTTTTTAGGATTACTGTTAAACTACTGTCGTTTGATTTGTATTTTTTGTATTTGTTATTTATTTAAATTTTATTTAAATTATGTCTGAATTTATTATGTTTGTATAGGTCTTTTATTAAGTTTTTATTTTGATTTAATTTGAGTTATTTTAATACTTCAACCAACTAAATGGAAATGAAATAATATATAGATTGAAATGGATAAATGTGTATGTGTTATTATATATATATCTATATATATATATATCATGTGCCTGTGTGTGTTTGTGGGTTGTGGTTGTGTGTGTATGGTGGTACAACACATATATGTAGTGTGTTTTGTGTTTGGCTTAGTGTTATGTTAGAAACATTATTATACACTTATACCTTTTGTTCTTTAATATTTTGAATGGTTTTTAGCGTTTTTTTTTGTTTTTCATTTAAATGTTAAGTTTAGAAATGTTGTTGTATGCATTTGTACGGAAGTTCTAAGCGGCCATACATTATTATTTTTTTTCCTTGTTTTCTCGTTATAACAACTTATTTTCTCATTATATCGACATAACAAGAGTTGTTTTCTCATTATAACGACTAATTTTCTCGTTATATCGACATAACGAGAGTTGTTTTCTTGTTATAACGACTTAATTTCTCGTTATAACGACATAACGAGAGTTTTCTCGTTATAACGACTTAATTTACAACAGGTGGCACTATTGACCTGAATATAACTGGGTGTTGTAGGCTATGCTGTATGTCTACTTTACTGTACGCGTTTGGGATAGAATAGGACCTACCTTGTGATCGCTATAATTTGTGCAGTATTTTTCATTACTGACATTTAATTCATAAATGTTAAATGCTTGAATTAATATGACTATTTTGAGTACTAAGTTCTTGCTAGATGCATGAGTTTCACAAACACGTTCTGTGTCATAAAATAATAACTGCCTATTAAAACCAAGGTTGACGTCACTGCATTCTGTTTGCACCTATATCTTTATTTGTGCTTCTTTGAGGTACATGATTGTTAGTTAATAAGCGGGGGTGTTCTGTTTATCTACAGTAGGACAGGCTTCAACAACGTAGGCTATTTGTAATGTGCCTCTTTTCCTTATTATTAATCTTTATTGTTAATCATTAAATGTATATTGATAAGAAATGTGATTTATATGTAAAGTGTATAGGCTAATTTAATTCAGTGATGTTCTACAGTGTTGTAATCTTCTGTATTTGCTACATTTCGTTGTGGAAACCACACACACACACACACACACACACCACACACAAACACACACACACACACACACACAAATATACATAGCTCCACATGAACGATCTTAACAGAAGCTGTAAGAACGTGATATCAGTCACAGCATATAATGACTAATAAAAATTACAAATTATATATAATTTTCTTTCAAATAAAAGGAAAATTGAAAGTGAGTTGAATCCAAGCAGCTCTAAAAGATTTTAGAATAGTTCTGCATCCTGAAGGCGCTCCGCCTGTGTTTGCGGTGACCATTTAAACATGCTAATTACACAAACACATGTTTAGCGTACTGTCTCTGGAAATATCAACCGTGATTGATCAGCCATTTTTGTATTGTAGACGTTATTACTAGGCGAGGCAAAATTTGCTGAAATATCCACGACTTAGGCTACAGTAAGAGCGCATGGTGTATCTGTTCATCAGATGGTGTCAAAGTTGAGTTCGTTACTATAACAACAGTAGATTCAACAATCATGTAAAAAAAAAAAAAAAAACCCCTTTGTAGAGCTAACGAGAACATTAAGTCGTTATAACGAGAAAACAACTCTCGTTATGTCGATATAACGAGAAAATGAAGTCGTTATAACGAGAAAACAACTCTCGTTATGTCGATATAACGAGAAAATAAGTCGTTATAACGAGAAAACAAGGAAAAACAACTTCGTTATGTCGATATAACGAGAAAATTAAGTTGTTATAACGAGAAAACAACTTTTGTTATGTTGTGATCACGAGAAAAATAAGTCGTGATTATGAGAAAACAAGAAGGAAAAAAAAAAAAAATGCATGGCCGCTTAGAACTTCCGTACATTTGTCATTTTTAATTAATTTCTTTATTTTTAAAATGTGTATAAGTAGTATTTATAAAGTTTCAGCTTTTAGTTTTGAATCTGTTTTTAGTTGTTTTAATACTACAAATGATTGCTTCTGTTGTCCTCATTTGTAAGTCGCTTTGCTTAAAAGATCTGCTAAAGCTAAATAAATCAATAAAAATAAATAAATAAATAAATAAAATAAAAAAATATATATAATTATCTAATTTAAAAACATTTTTTTTTAGAAATTGAACAATCATTGACGAGATAAGACTTCTTATTCCTAGAATGGGATCGTTAGTAGAGCATTGAAGCTGTATTGATACTTGCAATTGGACCTTGCAAACCATGGTCCCCACTGAAGTCGACTATATGGAAAAAAATCCGGGAAATGTTTTCCGGAAGAACCTTATTTATTTTGACCTAAGGAAAAAAAAAAAACAAAAGAATTTTTGGGGGGGGGAAAAACTCTTGGATGACCTGGAGTGAGTAAATGAATCATGAAATGTAAAATTCTGGATGAACTATCCTTTAACTTGTTAATTTGGTGTGTGTATATATATATATATATATATAATATAGAATATAGTATATATTATATATTTATAATAAGTGACTGCTTAAACATCCTTCAATCTTGCTAGAATCATGCTGTTTAAACCTTAAATCATGATCTAAATAAGCTTAAATAAGCTAAAACACTAGCAATATGCTAGTGATGTGTTAAAACATGCTAAAACATGCTATCAATATGCTAAAAATGCAGGTATGGTGATAGTGTTTCATAAAATCAAGTCATAAGTCATACTACACTCTTATAAATAAAGGTGCTTCAAAAGGTTCTTCAAGCGATGCCATAGAAGAACCATTTTTGGTTCCACAAAGAACCATTCAGTCAAAGGTTCTTTGAAGAACCATCTCTTTCTCAATTTTTTTTATAATCTGAAGAACCTTCTTTTTCCATGAAGAACCTTTTGTGAAACAGAAGGTTCTTCAGATGTTAAAGGTTCTTTATGGAACCATTTAGACAAAAAGGTTCTTCTATGGCATCGTGAAGCACCTTTATTTTTAAGAGTGTAGTTTTTTACTTCATTTTTTTTTTAACCAGTCAATTAAAAACATCAGACTCAAAAGAACAATTTGTTTAAAATCTGACACTGCTACCTAATGAAATATTGTCTATCAAAGTGTGTTCAGTCGGTTGGCCCAGAATTCATGAATTATTCCACAACTTAATTCTAGACAAATTCCTCCAGTGAGAATAACCGTAAATCAGTCCTCAAAATAGGCAGAGCTCAGGCTGCGAGTTTGACAGAGAAAGTTATCATTGTCAAAGTTGGTGCGTTGACACTCATTGCCCTTAGTTCTCAGTTTGAGTCCTAGAAGCCAAGCTGTTAGTGAGACAACTCATGGAGAGAGCCACTCTCTGAGAACAAGACCAGAGGGTTATCATGACGAATTCACACAAACAACCAACTCCAACAGGAGATAATTTGCACATTCTTCCTGCAATTCTGCAAAAGCATCTTTACTGCATATTCATGAAAATCCAGTTATGAAAAGCAGTTTAGGTGGGGTGCAGAGTTTGGTGGCTGTCAGAAAGAGGAATAAATTAGATATTTTCAATAGCCTACACAGCTTGTATGAGTTAACTCAACTTGAAATCAAAATGGACCCTATTTACTTCCTTAATAAGCGTTGCTTGTCTTGTTGTGCACAATTCATGCAGTGCATATTATTCAGAAGTTATTGTAAATCAAAATGATACAAATCTAAAATTAATTTCAATTTTGTCTGATGTCATCATGATGATTTTGTCAATTGTGAAAAAAAATAACGTTACAAAAGTAAAATGAATTGCATAATATACTTTATTGGCAGAATTACACTTACAACACTGAGGTTTGAAACAACACAATGATTCAGTACTAACAACACAATGATTAAATACTATCAGAATGGATGAATTGTTGCTTTAAACTTCTATTAATAGTCACATTTGATTCCTTTGGGGTTTTACTATTCAATTACATGTTGTCAAAGTGGGTCTTTACTAAGATTTTTTATAAGAATCTAAACATAAGCAGAAAGAACTTCAAATAACAGTAGATAAGAACAAGATAAATATGAATAAATATAGTACTTTTATAGGACTGACCTTGGGTCCTCATTTTGATGTGATCTTTTTCATCTTTTACATATGAATAATTTGCATAAAGTATATAAATGAATACATTCCTGCCTTCAACAAACAGCTGAAAAAACCTTTTTATGCAATACAATTATACCTTAAAAGTTATAAAATAGTTAAAATACTGAATGGATCCCATTTTTGAAAAACAGTTTCAACCAGGTTTTTTTATATAGCCTTTTTCATATGTTCTTTTATATATATATATATATATAAACACATGTTGTGTGTGTGTGTGTGTGTGTTTGTGTGTGTGAGAGAGTCATCTATTTGTCTTTCATCTATCTATTTATTATTTTATTTTATTTTTTTACCAAACATTGTATATTGTTCTTTTTTTCTGGCATGCAACAATAAATAATTAAACAATCATATTTTAATTTAGTAGAGTAATACATTAAATAAAATACATGAATGGATAACATTGACAAAAATAAATTAACAAACAAATAAGCAAACAAATAAAGTTCACATCAATTTGCTACTGGATTTTAATACATTTGGTTACTGCCAGTCCAAATAAATCAATACAAATTAAATTTTACAATTTTAAATGTATTATATGCAATTAACTTAGTTTCTGTCAAAATGTTCAATAATTGTGTTGCATTAGCTTATTTTTATTATCTAAATTAAGGAGCAATACAACTGGAAATAATTAGGCAGAACTGACTGTTACTTAGCATTCATGAAGTTTAATATAATTTACAGAAATACAGATATCAGCAGATAAGAGAATAAGCAGTGCTTGCAAAGCAAAAAAGAGCTGAGAAACACCTGCGGATAGAGCATCTCATAGCAATATGACACTTTGAGCTCTGTGTTGAGCTGCAGAGCCTGCAGGGACCCATTGTCAAGGTTTTAAATGGTTGAAGCACTATTAATCACTAAATAATCAAACATTATTTTTTCCAATTCTGTTAAGTGATGTTAGTGGCACAGAAAGTACTTCACCTTTAAATAACCATGCGATAATGATAAGTCTGGTATCATTGCAAAAACAAACTCACATTCTAATAATACACACAAAAAAAACATACTGATATTGTAAAATGTGTAAAAATAAGCAATATGTTGCACATATCCATTACTGCACAATATATACAGTATCCCCATAGTGCTGGGTTTTCACAATTTTCACATACTGTATGTATTTTTAAATGACGCAACTACACACTATAACAGTTTCTGATTTAACTAAACCCAAAACTAGTCATACAACTTATTTGAAAAAGGTAACCTACTGCAATAACAATCCATTTAACAAAGCATAAAACAAATCAGAACCTCTCATTGAATGCAAAATATCATATTTATATTCAGGAAAAAATCAAGTAAGCATAGAAACATTATTCTCATCAAATCAAAACACACAAAGAGAACCAAAATGTAAATAGAATTGTAGACAGATCATGAATGTCCATGAATGATGAATTAGCTGCAATGGAGTGAATAAAGTCTTATCTGAATTCCAAGTTCTCACAATGTCCAGAGTATCCTCCATCCAAATCCTCCAGCCAATTTGATATCTTAATCCCTTTTCATTTTGTACTCAAGCCTCAAAGGTCATGGAACAGCTGTACAAAGGTGATATTTGCCTGATGCATTGAAGAGAAGGCTATGTATGGTCAGAGACCATACTCCTCCAGGTAACACACAAAAAGTCCTTCTACAACAATCAAAGAAGCCATAATAAACAAACAGTCCAAATATTATAATTCAAACACTTCCAAAACCAAAAGAGAAATAAATTAGACACATTTCATACTCAATATAACATCACTTACTTTCAGTTGAGCATTAAAACACAGGTTTCTCAACAAGGACTCAAGCAGCATATGGCAAGGCCATGCTTTAGCTTTTGCATACCACCTCCTCTCCTTCTACCATATGACTTGACTTATACAAAAATCATGTTGCCCTCTACTGCCTCCAGTGGTGAGGAAGATAAGTCCTATAACAGGCTTGTGACTGTTATATATCACCCCCCTCAATGGATGACTGGACACTCCCATAGAAAGGCTTCAAATTTTGAACATGACAATTATCAAAAATATCAGGATTATCAAGAAAAGAAATAGTATAATTTACAGGGCCCAAACACTTACACACTTTGGCAGGACCTTTCCATTTTGGAGACAGCTTAGCCATGAAACCATCCTCAGCTTTCGACAGAGGCTGAGTACGAACCCAGACGAGATCACCTTCTTTATAGTTAGCCGGTCCTCTTTTCAGGTTATAGTAGTGTCTCTGCTTAGCCTGAGCTCGTTGCACATTCTCTTTAAAAAGCTGAATGAGGCTCTCTTGTCTCTCCACTGTGTCGTACGTGGGATTGCTAGGATTGGGTGGTTTTGTTAGAGCTCTTTCTAGTGGTCCTTTTAGCTTACGTCCCAAAGCAATTTCAGCTGGGGTAAATCCAGTACTCTCTTGCCAGGCAGTGTTAACGGCAAACCTGAACTCTGATAGCCACTTATCCCAGTTACGATGATTGTCTTTGACATATGAAGCGATCATGGTTTTAACGGTCCTGTTAATACGTTCTGTTAGGTTGGTTTGAGGATGATATGCTGTAGTCAACTTTTGTATGACGCCCCATTGTTTGCATACAAGATTTATGAGATTTGAGGTGAATTGTGCCCCTCTGTCAGATACTAGGTAGACCGGAGTTCCCCACCTCGTAAAAATCTCATCAATGAGGATACGTGCTATCTGAGGTGCTTTGGCCACACGTATTGGAAACAGTTCAACCCATTTTGAACAATAGTCTACTACGACTAACAAATGTTCATTCTGTTTTGGGCTCTTTGGAAAAGGCCCCATCAAGTCTACACCCAACATATGTCCAGGCTCAACGACAGGAGTAGACTGTAGGTAGCCTGACAACTTGGAGAGGGTTGGTTTATACTTCTGGCATGTTTGGCATTCCTTGCAGTATTTCCATACATTACTCCTCAAACTTGGCCAGTAAGCAACTTCCATCAATCTCAACAGCGTTTTTAGTCGACCCAAATGCCCACTAAGTGGGTTGTCATGTGCATATCTTAAAAACTCAGGTCGCAAACAAGCAGGTATTACCAGCAGTAATTTTGGCCCTTTTTGTCCGTCCGGTACACTGCGGAACAAGAACCCATTTTGAATAACATAGTGAACTCTAGATGGATCTGAATTAGTCTGTAAATTAGCCTTTTGGCACAACTCTTGTACTTCCGGGTCATTCTGTTGTGCTGTTGCGATATCTGCCCAGTCAACAGGTAAATTGGCCGGGACTCCAGAATCTCTGGTGGCTTTAACCATTGCAAGCATGTGTGTCGAGGTAGTGTCTAAACTTCGGGATAATGTGTCTGGGACAATATTACACTGTCCCTTTCTGTACTTCACCTGGAACTCATAGCCTTGAAGTCGAATTGTCCAGCGAGTTAATCTGGATGAAGGTTTGGGATGTTGGAAGACCCAAGTTAAAGCGGCATGATCAGTGATTACCTCAAATGGTGTTCCTTCCAAATAAGCTCTCCATTTTTCTATAGCCCACACAACTCCAAGACATTCCTTTTCGGATACTGAGTATGACTGCTCTGCTCCTCGAAGCAGTCTAGATGCACATGCTCTTGTCCATCAATCTCTTGTGTCAACACAGCTCCGAGACCAATTTCACTTGCATCAGTTTGTACCTTGAAAGGCTTGTTGAAGTCAGGAGGGATAAGAACAGGGGCTCCAGACAAATCTTGTTTGATTCTTTCAAATGACTGCTGACATTCTTCAGTCCATGTCCACGTAGCTTGCTTCTTCTTTAGTGAATGGAGTGGTGCGGCTTTTTCAGATAGATTTGGAATAAAACGGTGGTACCATCCAGCCAATCCCAAGAATCTTTGTAAATCTTTGAGAGACTGAGGTACTGGGAAATCACATATTGCTGCAACCTTAGCAGGGTCTGTTTTTACTCCTTCAGAGGATACCACATGGCCTAGAAAGGAGAGAGATCGTTGCACAAGGTTACACTTCTTGATATTCAACGTAAGACCGGCTTGTTGGAGACAGCTGAAGACTTGATTCAGGTGTTGTAAATGTTCTTGTTCATTTTTCGAATACACTACTATATCGTCTATATAAACAAAGCAACACTTCCCTCTAATGTCTTTGAGAACACACTCCATCAACCTTTGAAATGATGCTGCAGAGTTTTTAAGACCAAATGGAAGACGCAAGAATTCGAATTGTCCTGCTGCTGTTACAAATGCAGTCTTTGGAATACTGTCAGGTTCCATTTCCAACTGCCAGTATCCGCTCTTCAAATCTAGCGTACTGAATATTGATGCTCCATATAAAGACTCCAGTATGTCTTGGATCTGGGGCATGGGATAACCATCCAAGTGGGTTTTGGCATTCAGTCCCCGATAATCCACACACAGTCTTAAATCACCTCCTTTTTTAGGTACAATGACGACAGGCGAAGCCCATGGAGAAACTGAGGGACGAATAATATTCTTACTTAACAGCTCTTGAATTTCATTATCAATGAACTGTTGTCTTGGTACTGACACTCTGTATGCTCTCTTACTAACGGGTATTTCATCTGTTGTGATGATTCGGTGTCTTACCATTTTGGAGTGACCAATTTCGTGAGTACAGACAGTTGGCCAATTTCTCATCAGACTTTCTAATTGATTTTTAAATTGATCAGTGGAGTCTGATTTCAGGACCATTTGGTTGATGGATTGTAAGGTTTCTACTGTCATTTGTGGTGTAGATAGTGCAAGATAGAATTGGAGTGAAGGTTTGGAAGATTCATGAGACCACAGCGGAAATCTCTGCACAATGCCATCATCCTTGGGAGAAAACCAATATTGTAAGTTCTTGAAATCTAATATTATTCCTGAAGTCCTCAAGAAATCCATTCCCAGGATGATTGGAACGGTCAGATCAGAGTCTCTCATTACATACAAGGTTAACTTAAACATCTTGCCTTGCAGTTCACACTCCCAATCAGATTTTCCTAAAGCTGTTTGACTTTGGCCGTTTGCTAGTAGAAAATTGTCCATTACTTGACTTCCATACCTCATGATTTTTCAGTTGCCTCCAGCAGGATTCCTGAATCAAAGAAAGTGTACTTCCTGTATCGATGACAGCTTGTAGGTACCTATTTCTCAGCAGGATAGGTAAGGTAATCATGTTCGGATCTTGTATTGGAGTACTTTGGACTGATTGCATTACTCTTGTATTAGCATGGGGAGGTTTAGGAACTGTTTCTCGGTTAAGTTGTGACTTCTTTCTTTGAGCCTCAGAGTTAACATTATTCCAATATTTTTTTGATTCCTCCAAATCTTTCTCAATTTGTGTTCCAATTCTTACTAATTCACCAACATTTCGTACTGTTCCTCTAAGTAGGCTGGCTAAACGTGGGTTACAATTTCTAAGAATGGACTGCAAAATCTCTTTTTCGGACATATCCTTTTTCCATTTTAAACAGAGGGCTCTGTAGTAAAAAGCAAAATCTCGTATGCTCTCTTGTGCACCTTGTTTTCTCTCTAAAAGCCTTCTAGCTGTTTCATCCTCATAGTCTTCATTCAAAAATGAATGTAGGAAGACTTTCTTAAATTGTTCCCAGGTCTGTACATTTCTCTTCTCAGCCACCCACCAATCTTTTGCAGTGTTCTTTAAAACAGAGGTAAGGGAAGCAAGTATTTCATAGTCAGACAAGGGTCGAATGGCTAGACATTCCTCACATCTCTCAATAAATGAAACGGGATCATCATCTTCACTGCTATTAAAGTTTGGGAACTCTATCTTCACAGGTGGAACTGCCGAAAGGCTTCCAGAACCAGACAACTGAGTGTGACTTGATTGAACTTGATAGGTTTGGTTATTGAATTGGGAAACTGAGGGTGACGGGATGGAGCTTTGGGTTGGACGAATTGGCGTTGACTTCAGAGGGATGAGAGATTTGAACTTATTGTCAATCTGGGTGTCTCTTCGTTTTAAGCAATCTACCATTGAGCGACCTAAGTCTTGGATATTAAGTTCAAGTTTTTGCTGAATTCTAGAACATTCCCTCTCCATTCGATAGGTTAGTCTGTCTTCCATTTTCTTACATCTACTCTCCACTTCTGTCTGAGAAAAACCTTCACTCACCTTTTTATTACATTCTTCCAGTCCTTTTTCCATCTTTGTGAGTCTCTCCTCTAGCTGTTCCAAACTGTCCATAACAGAAGATAAAGAGTTGAACTCTGGTCTTTCTTCCATTTCGAGTGGTGGAGGTGGTGGAAAAGAAAGGTTATCAACAAACTCAACAACTCTTTCCTCTTCATCTTCAGAGTCGATATACAGTTCACTGAACGTACTGACAGGCCTGGGCCCCGGGCCGGTGGGCCGCCCCCCGCGCCGGGGCTCTCTAATAGGTTTCCCTCCTGGTGACAATGGGTTCAGTGGTAAAGTCAGCTTGGGACAGGTTCACCTCACCCTCTGTCTCAATATGCCGATCTGAGTGCATTTTCTATAAGGTTAAACAACATAACACTAATGCATCGGGTCCCTGTTTCGGGCGCATTATATAACTGTTTCTGATTTAACTAAACCCAAAACTAGTCATACAACTTGTTTGAAAAAGGTAACCTACTGCAATAACAATCCATTTAACAAAGCATAAAACAAATCAGAACCTCTCATTGAATGCAAAATATCATATTTATATTCAGGAAAAAATCAAGTAAGCATAGAAACATTATTCTCATCAAATCAAAATACACAAAGAGAACCAAAATGTATATAGAATTGTAGACAGATCATGAATGTCCATGAATGATGAATTAGCTGCAATGGAGTGAATAAAGTCTTATCTGAATTCCAAGTTCTCACAATGTCCAGAGTATCCTCCATCCAAATCCTCCAGCCAATTTGATATCTTAATCCCTTTTCATTTTGTACTCAAGCCTCAAAGGTCATGGAACAGCTGTACAAAGGTGATATTTGCCTGATGCATTGAAGAGAAGGCTATGTATGGTCAGAGACCATACTCCTCCAGGTAACACACAAAAAGTCCTTCTACAACAATCAAATGAGCTATAATAAACAAACAGTCCAAATATTATAATTCAAACACTTCCAAAACCAAAAGAGAAGTAAGTTAGACACATTTCATACTCAATATAACATCACTTACTTTCAGTTGAGCATTAAAACACAGGTTTCTCAACAAGGACTCAAGAAGCATATGGCAAGGCCATGCTTTAGCTTTTGCATACCACCTCCTCTCCTTCTACCATATGACTTGACTTATACAAAAATCATGTTGCCCTCTACTGCCTCCAGTGGTGAGGAAGATAAGTCCTATAACAGGCTTGTGACTGTTATATATCACCCCCCTCAATGGATGACTGGACACTCCCATAGAAAGGCTTCAAATTTTGAACATGACAATTATCAAAAATATCAGGATTATCAAGAAAATAAATAGTATAATTTACAGGGCCCAAACACTTACACACTTTGGCAGGACCTTTCCATTTTGGAGACAGCTTAGCCATGAAACCATCCTCAGCTTTCGACAGAGGCTGAGTACGAACCCAGACGAGATCACCTTCTTTATAGTTAGCCGGTCCTCTTTTCAGGTTATAGTAGTGTCTCTGCTTAGCATTAAAAATCATGTTGCCCTCTACTGCCTCCAGTGGTGAGGAAGATAAGTCCTATAACAGGCTTGTGACTGTTATAACACAAACTGAACCATGTGTATTTATGTATACATGTATGTATATATCAAATTATATCTATTATATATATATACAAAATTAAAACTTAGCTAATTCAAAATCTTAACAAATCTTATACTGTATCTAATGATACTAAATAGCTCTGTTCTTACAAGTTATCAAAATATATTCTATTGCACAGTAGAATGAACTTCTAAAGTAGTCGTAGTAGTAATAATAATAATGTCATACAATTTTTTCATCCATGTGTAAGAATTAGTAAATTTCTTTGAATATTTTAAATATAACTATATTGTAAGCTTGATAAACGATTGATTACCAGCATTCTTGATAGTACAGTTGTATTAGCACTACAAAAAGCCCACTATAAACTATAAAAGATTGGAGAAAATGCCATAATCTTCCAAAAATACCATGATACAGTTTGTGTATCATACTGCCGAGCAGCTATGGCATACCAATCTAGTCCCATCCATATGATAAAGCGGTCCCGACTCTCGTAACTAACTTTTTGATATGATCCCTGCTTCAATAATCCCTCTTTCTTGTAGCATGTAACCACTAACACAAAGACAGAAACACACGATCACAGCTGCGGACATGTTTTCACTCCTCCTTTTGGTGTGCTTTTTCTTCCTTATCTCTCTGTTTTCGCTCTTCTCTCCCTTCCACTTGAAAACAGTTGTGGGCAAGGACCCGCTCGTCTATTCATTCTTGATTAAGCTGTCCACTCTTCCACCTGGGCCCCAGTTGCACGGGGAGGTCCGCTGACAGAGAACGGAGGTGTATGAATGGGTAAGATCGCTCTGATCACTTCGTGGTACATCATGCCACTACACAGTGGAGAACAAAAGTGCTGCATGATTGTAAAATCAGAGGGGTAAGCATACTGCAAGCTAGCCAAACACTCAGCGCATCAGTGAGGCAGAGGAAGGGCCTAATTCACCTAATGCTGCTGGTTCCAGATGCTCTGGAAAAACAGAGAACTCAACAACTTCCTCAACAACACCCGTAGCAGTGGGCAAATATTGCAGCCATTTATGCTGCGGCGCCCGGGGAGCAGTTGGGCACCTCAGTCGTGGTATTGAAGGTGGGAGAGAGTGCTGTACATTCATTCCCCCCACCTACAATCCCTGCCAGTACGAGACTCGAACCCACAGCCTTTGGGTTATGAGTCTGACGCTCTAACCATTAGGCCACGACTTCCCCACAATGTATGTGTATGTGTATGTGTAATAGAAAAGTTTATCCAAGAAAAATAATTGCAATCAGCTGTAATCACATTTAAATGAGACTTTTCTCTTCTCAGTTGACTGTGAGAAGCAATTAATAATTTCTTTAAAGAAAAATGGCTGCTAAAAATGCTTTGCAATGTTACAATTCATTCTAGGTCACTTAAGAATTCACTAGATTTTACCACATCATGAACACACTTTACTGAACATGACAACAAGCAACACAGCAACAGTAACCAAGGAGGGCGGAGTTTATGAAACTTGCATCACGGAGTCAAACCAAACAACTAAATGTGTATGTCAGCTTTTCTAGCTTAGTGACAGTTTACCAGGTAGAACACCATCCTTAGATCTTTAGATCGGAATTAAAGTGGTTTAAAGTGTAAGATGTGGGGTACCGCAATGTAAAAATCAATCTCGGTTTTTGAATAAGATTGAGTGATGCCATATGTCTTTGGATGTTGACAGATGCTGATCAAAAGCACCAATCACACGTGTTTTCACAGCAACTGGAGTAAAAACTTCAATCATCAAAGGCAGTCCGAAATGAAAACGTCTCAGGTTACTTGTGTAACCATGTTTCCCTGAGTAGGGAACGAGACACTGCGTCCTCTAGGGGTCGCTATGGGGAACGCCTCGTCGTGACCCGTGTCTGAAGCATACATTGAAAAAACACCAACTCGTTACAGCCATAACGTCACTGACCGGTGCGCCGATCAGAATAAATAGGCGCCGGGAGCTACACATCATTCACTTATTCGTCTGAAGCTTGCGTCCGCAGCATGGCGAGAAAATCTAGAGGACGCAGTGTCTCGTTCCCTACTCGGGGAACCATGGTTGCATAAGTAACCTGAGACGTTCCCTTCATGGGAACTTTTTATTTGTTTGTCGAATATTGTTTTACTCGCTCTAGTGGTCGCTATGGGGAATACGGTGTAACGATTGTTTTCTTCCTCCATACCCACACTGCCATGCTGAGGGGAGTGCAAGCCAGAAAACCACGGCAAGCACTAAGTACCAACTCTACCATATTGCTGTGGGAGTCGCCCCTGGGACGTTAGACAGCTATCAGTGACGTTATTCCCCATGGCCAAAGGCCTAGGCTACATACCACAAAAAACTTACCTATTAGGGCCAGAACTCCTAGGCCCGGGGGGTAGGCTCAACGGCTTGAATCAGAATAGTTCCTTTAGGGGAATAGACCCACAGAGCCTAGAATCATGCTAGTCTGGCTGTCCAAAGTGGCTACAGCACCCTAACTTGATTCAGAGGAATACAGTTCGTCATTCCACGTAAACCTTTGATTTAAAAGGGGAGCATACCAACCTACCACATAGAGGACAAGCCCATGGATCAGCGAGGAACTCCAATCTCAAAGAGATTAACGCTAGAAAGAAAACATCATAACACAGTAACCATCAATGCGAAGAGGGGGCCGATGCTCAAGAGGAGATCCTGTGATCGGGAAAAAACCACTCAGGTGCGACCCAGATAAGGTTTAGACCAGTACGGCGTATGGAATGAAAAAGCGTAACCCACCGAGTCCAGGAATGTTTGCAGTGACGCGCGGGGGCCTGATAATCACAAAACACTACAGGTCAGAAGACTGTGTTATGGCCACATAATCCAGGAGTATGAAGCCGAAACTGGCTTTACTTGACCTTCTGGACATCTATCGCGAGTGAAATAAAAACACTACAAGAGAGCACCTAGCTTCTGAACTCAGCCAGCGGGGGGTGCCCACCGAGGACCGCCTCCCTAGAAAGGGACAGAAGAAACACACAGGTCCGGGAAAACACGCAAAGAAAACTGAAGAGGACGAGATAAAAGGGTTATACTACACAACCACAGTTAAGTAGATTACACACCTACAGTGGGGAAAAAAAGTCTTTAGTCAGCCACCAATTGTGCAAGTTCTCTCACTTAAAAATATGAGAGAGGCCTGTAATTTTCAACAAAGGTATACCTCAACTATGAGAGAAAAAAATGAGAAAAAAAAATCCAGAAAAATCACATTGTAGGATTTTTAACGAATTAATTGGTAAATTCCTCTGTAAAATAAGTATTTGGTCAATAACAAAATTCATCTCCAATAATTTGTTATTCCCTTTTTTGGCAATGGACAGAGGTCAAACGTTTTCTGAAGTCTTCACAAGGTTTTCACACACTGTTGCTATTATTTTGGCCCATTCCTCCATGCAGATCTCCTCTAGAGCAGTAATGTTTTGGGCTTGTCGCTGGGCAACACAGATTTTCAAATCCCTCCAAAGATTTTCTATGGGGTTAAAATCTGGAGACTGGCTAGGCCACTCCAGGAACTTGAAATGCTTCTTACGAAGCCACTCCTTCGTTGCCCGGGCGGTGTGTTTGGGATCATTGTAATGCTGAAAGACCCAGCCACGTTTCAACTTCAATGCCCTTGCTGATGGAAGGAAGTTTTCACTCAAAATCTCACGATACATGGCCGCATTCATTCTTTCGTTTACACGGATCAGTCGTCCTGGTCTCTTTGCAGAAAAACAGCCCAAAAGCATGATGTTTCCACCCCCATGCTTCACAGTAGGTATGGGGTTCTTTGGATGCAACTCAGCATTCTATCTCCTCCAAACACGACAAGTTGAGTTTTACCAAAAAGTTCATATTTTGGTTTCATCTGACCATATGACATTCTCTCAATCCTCTTCTGGATCATCCAAATTTTCTCTAGCAAACTTCAGACGGGCCTGGGACATGTACTGGCTTAAGCAGGGGGAAACGTCTGGCACTGCAGGATTTGAGTCACTGGCGGCGCAGTGTGTTACTGATGGAAGCCTTTGTTACTTTGGTCCCAGCTCACTGCAGGTCATTCACTAGGTCCCCCCGTGTGGTTCTGGGATTTTGCTCACAGTTCTTCTGATCATTTTGACCCCACGGGGTGAGAACTTGCATGGAGCCCCAGATCGAGGGAAATTATCAGTGGTCCTGTATGTCTTCCATTTTCTAATAATTAATCCCACAGTTGATTTATTCACACCAAGCTACTTACCTATTGCAGATTCAGTCTTCCAGCCTGGTGCAGGTCTACAATTTTCTGGTGTCCTTTGACGCTCTTTGGATCTTTGGCCTGGTGGATTTGGAGTGTGATGGTGGAGTTTGGAGTGTGACTGTTTGAGGTAACAAGTTCAAACAGATGCCATTAATACAGGTTAACGAGTGGAGGACAGAGGAGCCTCTTAAGAAGAAGTTACAGGTCTGTGAGAGACAGAAATCTTGCTTGTTTGTAGCAAAAATGTATATAACAAAGTATTGAGATGAAATTTTTGTTATTGACCAAATACTTATTTCACCATAATTTGCAAATAAATTCTTTAAAATCCTACAATGTGATTTCTGGATTTTTTTTTCTCATTTAGTCTCTCATAGTTGAGTATACTATGATGAAAAGTACAGGCCTCTCTCATATTTTTAAGTAGGAGAACTTGCACAATTGGTGGCTGAAAATACTTTTTTGCCCCATACATATATGTTATATACATATCTTGAATAGGATCGTACTCACCCAACAATGGCTCGAGTGCATAGATCTGTACGGAGTAATCCTAGACAGGACCCTCAGTAAGATGTTCACTATGAACCATTAGAATCAACAGACCTAAACAACAAAATTTAAGGTCCCAGTATAGGAGGATATAAGGCAGGCAATTTCCCACCTACCCTCGCGGGTCAGCTGGCGAGATGGTGGTTACAGGGGTGAATTGGGCGTAACCCCTGGTGTGGAAGTCTTCACTAACGGGCGCAGATGTAAGACCCCCGAAGGAAATGCGTAGATACTGAGGTATCACTCTGATCGTTCCACGGGACAAAGCACTTGCACACCCTGTAGGATCACATCCTTAGGTCTTTACTAACCGTCCTTTGACCCTCGATCTTCCTTACACCTACGTGGGCGGGGAGGACGACGCGAGGCGGATACATGCCCGAGCGCCAGTCTCTGATCTCAATGGACGGGATAGGACCCCTGGTTGGTGGGCTAGACTGGATTCTATCCGGTCTTTCAGAGGCCGGTAAGCTGCATATGCTTGGAGCATCACCATCGGTTGCATGGAAGCGGACAGCCCGACCTGCTGCTGCTGAGATGCCCTGGCATCCGAGCAAGCTGTCAGGCAAGGGAGTTTTAGAGGACGTCTAACCCATAGAGAGGATAAGCTGACCAGAGGCCTCTCGATCAGTGGGATCTTTCTCATAACCGCGTTTGCGCATCGCATCATGATTGGCATAACTTTGTATGCTGGAAGAACGATGGATGAGTGAAGGGAAAAAACGGCCGCTTCCATGCCAGTCTAAATCTTTATATGAAAAACAGCAAGACAGGAAGGCTCCCGAGCTGGAGGGGTTTTAGGCCAGAAAAAATTTTCCGTTCATCAAGTATTTTGCGGACGTCAATGTCTTCACCCGATTCAAGGAAAGGTTAAGCCTCGCCGCCTGAATGCGCGGCGATCCATACATTCCAAAAAAGTCAATCCTACGAGGGCAGGCGGATGGGTGCAGCTCCAGCCGTCCAGCTTCTTTGCCCTCCTCAGACATTTCCTTCTTTTGCTGGGCTGATCCCAGCAGAGAAATGGCCCCTGAATCAGACAATGTTAAAGAAATAACATCATCCTCCAGCGGCTCACTCTCACCATGCACAAGCCACCCTAAGCACGCACGGAAAAAGGGAAAACCTCTCTTTAAACTCATCGGCCAGATCCACCTGAGATCCCCACAAGCTCATTCCCTCCCGTGCCTCAGCAGTGGCGGGTCCTGGATCGCGGGAAGCAGATGGCTGCCCCTCGTTCCTCGAAAAGAGAGACAAACGAGAATGAAGCTTTTTTCCTTGGAAAAAACGCTCACAGTGCACACCGATTGCCCCCTCGGAAGCATCGCGTGCGTGCTCTTCGCCCAAACAAAACAACGCATAGATTGTGTGTGTCATCAGATGTTAAACAACGTCAAAATGGATGCACACATCCTTAAATGTTTTGCTAGTGCTCGCCATAATGAGATGAAATAGAGATCGCTCTTACCATTTCTTCAGAAATGCACGCTTCGAACAAAACAGTCAATGAAGACGAAGAAAAGAGAATGATGTGTAGCTCCCAGGGACAATTATCTCTAGTCAGCACCCGGTCGAGTTTGGTAGTGACGTCATGGAGTCGCGGCCAACGAGGTGGTGTTTTTTCAGGTAGCTTCACGGACACGGGTTTTCACGACGAGGCGTTCCCCATAGGCCCCAGAGGACATAGTCGAAGTCCAGAAAGGGAACTTTTAGTTTTGGGGGACATCCTCTGATGTGGTAGAATGAATAACAATTGCTGGATATCATTCAATATTCAAGGTTATATTTCATATGCTAGTCGTTAATTTTTCACAAAAACATTGTATTGTAACGTAGGTTCAGGTAATATGGACATTAACATGTAAACTTTAATCTGGTATATTTAACACTCTGAAGGCATATCTGAAATGATAATACCAAAAAAAAAACATTACGAAAATGTTGTTCGTGTCATATTTATTTATCAAGAGTTGTTGCAAATCAGTATGATTTAATTGATTAGTCATGACACCTGATGGCTTTTACACTAACTTGCTTATACCAGATGATTTTGAGTCAGTAAACCAAACTATATTGAGCGTTCTTTTCTCAGTGAACTGAGTCCCAATAAAGCAACGGACTTCATGACATGAATCACAAGGAATTATGCTTCATTGATGGGATGATAAACTAATTATGTCTTGATATTTCAGTTCAGCAGAATTATGAAAACAACCACAACCAACACGAAACACATGGCGATCAACTGGTTTGTGTTTCCACAAAAAAAATATTAAACAGCACAACTGCTCTCAAAGTTGATAATGAAAAGAAATGTTTCTTGAGCAGATTAATCAGCGTACTAGCAGAGGATTTCGAAGGAGTCCCTGTGAACTAAATGATAATTAATTCTTGTCAGAACCCACACATTTTTTATTACGACCTGTATTTGCCAATAAATAACAGATAAGATAATTCTCTCCAAACCTATTTTACAAGTATTACCGACCCCAAACTTTGAATGGTATACAGGTGCATCTCAGTAACTTAGAATGTCGTGGAAAAGTTCATTTATTACATTAATTCAACTCAAACTACTTCAGTCTGTGTGCATTTAAATTATTTAATACACGAGTTTCACAATTTACTGGCTTTCTTTGGTTTTTTCGTCTGATTTGGGCTCATTTAACAAAAACCACAAATTCACGATCTGACAACAAATCAGAAAATTTACTTCATAAGACCATAAAAAAGAATTTTTAGTGCATTGTTGGACTTCTGGCGAAAAGTATTTTCATTTACTGTTAATATCAATACTTGGTCCTTTGCTGAATTTACCTGCGTAATTCGACGGGCATGAAGGTGATCAATTTGGGCATTGAGGAGGTGGTAGGGGAAGCACAGGTTTTCTTTGACAGTGCCTCAGACATTCTGCAGTTTTTGGTCTTTGTTTCCTCATTTTCCTCTTGACAATGACCAATAGCTTCTCTATGGGGTTCGGTCTGGTGAGTTGTGGCAGTAAGATACCCCACACACCCTTGGTCATTGAACCAAATTTGGGGCATTTTAGCAGTACGCTCCTTGTGGACGTGCCAAATCGGTGCGTTTTACGGGGAAAGGACACTCCAAGACTCTTCATAAAATGGTAGCTCCGGTCAGCCAGAAGGATTAGGAATTATCCAAATGAGTTGGTAAAGGCGTTGCAGTGATGTGTGCGTTCAAAAACACCCAATGACCAACACCAGCAGATGACATTGCCCCATAAATCATCACAGACTGTGGAAACTTAACTTTGGACTTCAAGCAACTTGGGCTATGAGTTCTCCACCCTTCCTCCAGACTCTAGTACCTTGGTTTCCAAATGAAATACAAAACTGGCTCTCATCTGAAAAGAGGACTTTGGGACCACTGGGCAACAGTCCAGTTCTTTTATTCCTTAGCCTAGGTAAGACGCCTCTGACATTGTCTGCGGTTCAGGAGGCAACTTTAAAAAGAGGGAAGTCAATACGACCTGTAGCCACCAAATCTTACCCGTCTGTGCTTGTGGTGGGCTTTGATGCCTGGCCCTCCCAGCCAATTCTCAGTGTGCCGTTCACTCAAATTCTTGAATCGTTTTTGTTTGACAATCCTCATAAGGCTGTGGTTCTTTTGGTTGGTTGTGCATCTTTTTCTTCCCACTTTTTCCTTCCACTCCACTTTCTGTTAAAAACTACAAAAAAATCACCCAATTGCTTGGATACAGCACTCTGTGAACAGCCAGATTCTTTGGCAATGAATGTTTGTGGTTTACCCTCCTTGTGAAGGGTGTCAATGAGTGTCTTCCGGACAACTGTCAGATCAGCGTCTTCCCCATGATTGTGTAGCCTATAGTGAACCAAACTGAGAGACCATTTAAAGGCTCAGGAAAACTTTGCAGGTGTTTAGAGTTGATTAGCTGATTAGCATGTCACAATATTCTAATTTGTTGAGATAGTAAACTGGTGGGTTTTTGTTTAAATGTGAGCCAAAATCATCACAATAAAAGAACCAAAGACTTGCTTAAACTACTTCAGTTTGTGTGCATTGAATTTATTTAATACAGAGTATTTGAATTTATTTAATACACGAGTTTCTGAAATAAATGAACTTTTCCACAACTTTTTAATTTATTGAGATGCACCTGTATACTGTATATGGTATGTATGAATGATGGATGAATCATATTTATCTATTTATTTATTATTTTCATGGGCATTGTTGGTGCCTATAATTTGAAGATAGCCGGCAGCAAGCACTATTATCAAGACAACTGTGTTATGCATTTGTAAGCTCATTCTGTGCTCACTGAAGCTGCAAGATGAATCAAGAAAATATACAAAACCTTTATGATTTCTTATTAGCAATGCCAGTTGCTAATAATTAAATTAAAACTTTAACAAGCATCATCTTTTAGAAATCAAAACTCCTCCACCCCTATGCAAAGTAGTTACTTCAACAGATTTGAATGATGCTTCACAAAACAAATCAAGAAACCTTTTTGTCCTGTACATCTTTTGTTTCTGAAGATTAGACATGCTAGTTGCACATGCAAACAATGATCATAACAATTTTCTCACTATAAATACTTTACCTCAATACTTTTTTTTTGTCTGAAGTGATTTGAGAGTATCGAACACTTGGTACTTCCGTCCTTTAGAACTTTTTCAGTCGCACAATCGATACGCGTGTTTGGAGGATGTCGTAACCCCCCCCCCCCCTACTCATTGGTAACATCTGCGTACTTTCAGCTTTACACAATTCACACTGTGTACTCGTGAATAACACCACCGCAGGGGATGCCGCCCCACCGCCCCAAACTCCCCCAGAGTTGGGGAAGAATATAGCAGCTTGCATTGTTAAAAAGATAGGGGATTCTCCATTTTTGATTGATTATGACTTCTGAAGCCACTTGAAAGCAGGCGCGAGAAAGAAAGTATCTAGAAATCTAGAAAAAATTTTGATCCTTTCCCGGTGGCAATGCTTAATATATATTAGAAGATATCGATTAATCTGCTTAATTCTATAGTATGATCATTTAAAACATATAAATTCAAATTAAAACAAACATATCGCCGGCAAGCAGCATACACGGGGTCCAAGCCCCAATACTTAGACTCCTCGAACTGAAATTTCTCATAATATGTATTCTTAAGTCGAAAGGATCTTCAAATGAACGATAGGTTTGATGAAACAGTACAGCAACACACAGGTGTCAAAACGGGGGCAACTGAATTTCAAGAGACTCACCCCGCTCCACTGTTCACGATTAATTCCAACATATACCCTCTCCAAAAGGATTTACTCCTCACTAAGGCATTTGCATAATACATATATCGGTGCAAGGCAGGACCTTATATGCTCAACAGTAAATCGTACGATAATTCACCATCGTATTAGTAGTCAATTTCAATTACACTTATGAAGAACTTTGCGTACTAATCTAAACTTATCTACATCTTAACATTTATTCATCTATTCATATATCATTTTACGGGTCTTACAACCTCTAGGCAGCCTAATTATGCTTGCAGTTTAAGTGTTTGTTTTATTATTTACACAATACAATAATACGTTTTATAGAAATGTTATACTAGATAGTATCTTCAAAAAGACAAATACAATGGTCTCTTCATTTCAAGGATAAGCAATCTATGTACTCAGTCTGCAACAATTAAAAAATATATGGACTGGTTCTGGGTGGCTACGGTGACCATCTGGTCTGGATACAGACTGGATCTGTATTGCTACGGTGACCTCGGAATAAGAAAGAAAGAGACTAATATTAGCGTATGCCATTCTTCTTCTCAAGTGTTATTGACCACTGACTAATTCAGACTGACCAAACTGATTTTTCACATGCATTCACACAAAATGGACACAATATCGATTAAATCTTCTTAATATCCATTTACAGAACGGTATATACTTAATGAGTGGTGTTTGTGATACAATGTATGCAATCTTACCTATTAAGGTATATACTGAATATATGAATGCATGGGCCAATGTTCAGCATTACAGATTGATGTTTGGTCTTCATATTTTCAGCACAATGTGCAGGTTAATCTGCCATTGGTTTGGAAAGTAAATTATGCATAGGAACAACCTTATGTCAGGGAGTCTCTGTCACCAGTCACCAGCTCTGGACTCCATACCCCAGAATCCTCACTGAAGCTGCAAGATGAATCAAGAAAATATACAAAACCTTTATGATTTCTTATTAGCAATGCCATTTGCTAGTAATTAAATTAAAACTGTAACAAACATCATCTTTTAGAAATCGTCCATTCGTCCATCTCCTTCGTTCCTGGATCCCATACTCTCCGCCAACCTACAAATGGAAAACCATCTGCTTAACCAAGCTAAGACTCACAGAACTGTCTATTGAGTTGGATACTCACCATTCATTGCTTCAGTCATTCTACCTCTCCAATTCCTGTCAATAAACCTGCTTATCCTCAACTAAGCTGTTGTCTCCGGCTTGATGTGTGACACCTTAAAGACAGTGTTCTAAACATGGATTTTAAGCTATGCAAATAGACCTAATGACAGAGAGAGCATACCATAGCCACCTCCAACTTCATTGGCCAATCAAAACGCTGTATCTGAAAGGCGCCAAATTGCAAATCCCTCCTTCTCGGGAGATTAAAAGTTTCTTTTTAAGACAAAGAAGTGTGCTAAGCTGTCATGTCTACTATTAGTGCTATGCTAAGTTGTTCCAAAGGAGAAACAAGGAAGATCTGCAATAAGCAAATTTGGGGAGTTTGGAAACAACAATCACAAGCTTAAATACCACCCCTTCTAAACCTCTTTCCAGAGATCGTTGGCATTAGTGTGTATAGTCAGTTTATGATTATCTAATTTGCATTTGATTCTATATAACTGATGCCAGTTAATAGCAAATAATCACTCAATTTATTTGTTGAATCTATAATAAGATTTACGTTATTACTTCCAGGAAACTTCAGTATATCTTTCCATACATTAACCTCAATAGGAATATCCAACTCAATCACTATCAATCCTTTGCACTTTATCCATTCATTGCACACATTTAGTACTTGTTAGTTACTCTTGTCTATCCCTTTGTTAACAAACCCCCTTTTACTACACTTGTGTCTTCCTCGTGTCGATAATACAGTAAGAGGCTCTACAAGTTAATGATATCTCTCAAATCCTTCAGATTGGTCAGATTACAACTTCCTATAATTTATGGAATTCTTATTTATTCAACAATCTTACATGAGTGTACTTTATTGTCAATGTGAAATTCCTTGGCTGATGCCCCGTAAAATATATGACCAAAACTTAATATTAATATTAATATTTAAGACCAAAGCCATTACACTGGTTGCGCTACTTAGGTCTAAAACCACTCACTAGCAATATTCCTACTAATTTCACCTGTGAGATTGCTGGTTCTTACATCAAACTATCAAGTACTGTTAAAAATGTAGGTGTAATCTTTGATTCCTCTCTCTCCTTTCAGCCTTATAAACTCCAATTAATTTGCATCGAATTGCCCAGCTCTGTCCCTTCATCAGTGTTAAAGACACTGAAACTGTTATTCATACATTTGTTACATCACGCCTTGGCTACTGTAATGGCCTCTTCATTAGTTTACCTGCCATCTCCATTTCCAGATTACAATACATTCAAAACTCTGCAGCTAGAATATTTACCCACCAAGCGTCTCATATCACTCCAATTTTATATGATCTCCAATGGCTTTCAGTAGCATATCGTATTGAATTCAAAATTCTCCTGCTCACTTTCAAATCATTGCACGGCTTGGCTCCCTCGTACCTTTGTAACCTGCTTCTCCCCATACACTCTGACTCCTTCACTACGATCTTCAGACTCTTCCCTTCTCGTTGTCCCTCGGTATCGCCTCTCTTCAATGGGGGCAGATCAGTGTTGTTGCAATTCTCTCCCCTGCTCACTCCGTTGTGTTAATAATATTTCTGATTTTAAATCATTACTCAAAACTCACTTATTTTCTGAATGTTACCATCCTTAAGTTTTGTATTTGTTGTGCTAGATTATTTTCTGCTATATGTTGACCCGGCTATATGAATTATCTTTACTGTTTCTATAACTATTGTTTGTCCTCATGTCTACCCTTTCAAAGTTTTTAACACGTTATTCTTTCTTGTGGAAGTACATTGTAAAAGTGTCATGAGCCCTGGAAAGGGCACTATATAAATAATAACTTATTCTTATGATTATTATATTATTTTCTTACTACTACATTTAGTGGTGGCTGTGGAGGGATTAACATTGAATATGCACTACAGCATGAAGACACAGTTATTAACCGCTCAACACATTTCTAAATGTCTCAAAACTCATTTGAGAGTAGGTTACCATATACAATAAAAGAGAGTAGTATATTATGTAAGCTATTGGATAATATATTCAGTCACAAGTTTTAGTGAATCAAAATTTATAAGCACAAAAAAACTTTAAAATTTGCTAAAAGCGAAATGGGCAAATATCGAAACACTGAGACTTATTAACAGAGATCGGAAAGTCACCCATGGAACACCCAGGCAACCACCTAGCAACACTTGGTGAGCAACAAAAAACCAAGAACACCAAATCATGTAGTGTCATCTATCATAACTGCCCAAATCTTAGGGGTGGAACGGATCAACTTTCTCACGGTTCAGTTTGTGTCAAGGTTTCGGTATGGTTCGGTATGTGCTAAGTTTAGGGTATACTGTCAAATAAAAATAAAGAAAATAAAAAATAATATATCTAACTACAAGCAACAGCACAAATAAATACAATATAGTAAATATACAAATAAAATCAACAGTGATTTTCAGTTTTTTTTTTAGGTAGGTAACATTAGTTTTTAGGTACAGAAATGGAATAAATCAGATGTAAAATAACATTGCATATTTGACTTTATAAATTAAAGATTATTCTTTATTAAAGTTACAAAAGCTAATCAATCAAGAGCAATGAGTGATTTCTTCGTTGTTGTGGTTTGATTAATATTAAGAAAGTGCTGACACTTTAAGAGAATGCACTGATACTGTACATTCAGCTGCTATAGGATACTTACCAAGACGGGCATTTTTGACATAATTTTTGTGTGAATTTGTCCATTTAAACACAATACTTCAGAGAGAGCTTAATATTTGGGTGCGTTCTAAGGCACAAATCTCACTGCGCGTGCCAGCTCGCGTCCTCTGGCTCTTTAATGTTTAAACTGGCAAAGCTTAAATGAGTAGCCTTAAACAAAGATATCAACGTGTGTTGTTCAGGTTCACATTTGGCGTTGTGCGCTATCAGCACACGGGTCATATCCAGCATACGGCATTTCGCAATAAATAGACGTGAATGGTTTGTCACGTTTTTTTTTTTCTCATCCCGACTATGTGTAATGTATTGGGAAGCCAGAATGCGCATCCACCAACAGAAACACACATTAGCCCAACCCGGTTTGTTTTACGTGTTATTTATAACAAACCATATTACACATGCGTTGTCAGATTTAAGTTGAACCGCGGTCCTAGCGCGATCATTCGATCATTAGTCTTGGGTTGCTTGCCCTAAATTTGACAATCTCCTTCTTGTTCTTTGTTTTAATGCTGCAAGCTGTTCAAAGCTGCTAGTCGCTTGACTTGCTTCAGACTTGTGGCGCCAGGGTATCGTGGACAGATTTATGACGTTGTCTTGTTATTCTGGGCCTCTTTGTGGAATTTGGCTCGATGTTGTTTCAACACCGTTGTGATCGAATATTACATTGTCTGGTTTGCTCTGATGTCCTTCACACATGTAACCATGGTCCCCCGTGAGGGAGAACAAGATACTGTGTCCCCTTGCCACGGCTAGGGCTTGCCTGTTTTATGTCTTCTTCAGACAAAAAAAACCTGGTGACGTGCATTACAGGTGCCCCTTTATACTTTCGGGAAGTGTTTTCACATGTGTTTCAGATAACGGTCATGTTGACGGCATTCCCCAAAGTGTCCTCCAGGGGACACAGAGTTCCCGCTCTCAGTGGTTACATGCATAACCTGAGACATTATGTGATTTTCACCTGATCTTGGATCAGTTTTATACATTTGCAGATACTTTTAATGAGATATTTGTATAATAACAAGGAAGAGCTAAGTCTCTTATTAGTCTGATTAACCGAGCTCTAAAACAAATAAATTGATAAAATAACAAATAGTATACAGACACTCCATATTTAAAATTATTCAAAAACATTGTTTCTTCCATCACTAGTTTCTTTGCACATTGAGGTGAGGTGTGCAATGTCTACACCACCTCCAGCACCAAACAGCAAAATAATTATTGTTTTCAAACAGGTTTCCCAGAAACACCATCCCTGTCTGAGACGGTTTAAATAAATTTGTAGCCCCACCCCAACCTCACACCATTGATGAAGCCCTGCTGGAGTTATGCTGGAGGCAAAGTTTGGCTGGTTATTTTCAGAAGTTAAGTCCTACAGGCAGATGCAATTACACCAAAGATTGTTTCCTCATTGGCAGCAGTTTAAAAGTAGCTTTGAATACTTTGATTTGTTTTTTTCTTAAAAGTGTGAACCTGACTTTTGAAGTCCTATAAATGCAAACTTATAGCTACAGTAACCATGCATATTAAACTGGGATGGTAAAGAAGTTTAACATTTAGAAGACAGTTCACATTTTTTAATTCGAATTTGTAATTTCTAATTTGTAGGTTGTGCAAAATGTTATAAATAAGCCTTTAAATTTAACCCAGGATGAAGTGAATATGGAAAATGCACTCAGATAACCAGGCAGACATTAAACTGCTTCAATTTAGCTTCATGCACTACTACAATTAACAATAAATTCCTTCCAGGGCTCAAGTAATTAATTGCTGTCCATTCCCAGCGGATATTGAAAATGAAGATGTGCCACTTCACCCAAATATATAAACCCATGTGCTGTGGCTGGCCTAGCTTAAGAGGCAAATAAGGTGTATAGAAAGTAGTTTACAATGATCAATGCCTGTGTGCATGTCTGTTGCCAAATTGCCGCTGAATTATAAATTAATCTCCACCGCTTGGGATTTGTTGATTGGGCCCATACTGTATGTGGAGTTGGCTCATGGGACGTGTGTTTTTTTTAAGGCCGACTGTGACTCGAGTCATTTGGGCAGGTTACACATGATAGATGGAGGAGGATGATTTATCAGTGCCTTATCTCCAGGTTTAATCTAAAAGTGACTGACTCTGTTAGAAATCTTATAATGGGCCATGTTTGGATCTTCCAACCGGACAATAATCCAAAAACAAACCTTAAAAACAACACAAAAATGGGTCACTGGGCACAAAACCAAGCTTCTGCTATGGCCATTCCAGTTCCCTGACCTGAACCCTATATAAAATGAGTGTGGTGGAGAAGCACCATCATGGAGCTGGGAATCTGAAGGGTCTGTAGAGATTCTGAATGAAGGAATTGTCTCTGATGTCTTTACAGGTGTCTGATTAAACTCTTCAGGCATTATAGGAGAAACTCAGAGCTGTTATCATGCCAATGGAGGTTTCAAAAAGCATTGAATAAAAAGGTGCCGTTTGTGTCCAATGTGTATTAGAGAAAAACATTTATGCCATAATGCAATCTCCCCCCATTTTAAATTTTTATTCCCAATTCAATGTTAGATTTATGTGATTAAAAAATAAAAGATCAAAATGATTACCAATGCAGATTTATTTTCACAGCCTTCTTTGATCATATTTACCAAGGGTGACAATAATTCTGACCACGACTGGATACCAATTTAATAGTAATGCTACTTACTAAACAAATTAAACCCATGCTGCCTCACAGTAAAAAAAAAGATTCATTGCAACTTTATAAAAAAGCATGGTTATTACTGTTAATTAAAAAAAACTTAAACTTAAAAAAAAAAAAAAAAAACTTGTATTACTTATAAAATAAACATTATCTTAAAAGATAAACACATCTAATAAGTAAGGTGTTTCCAAGGCAACATTTCTTATTTTCGTTCAGTTGAAGTACTACAATAATTACAACTAAATAAACTAAAAATTAAAACGTATGTATTACTGATACTACTACTAACAAAATATCATAATGACAAAAACACACAACAAAATAAAATAGAATCTAATAAGAATAAAAATAATAATAATCAATAATATAATAAATCTAATAAAAAAATTATGAAAATCTCTAATAGTACATCAATTATAATAAAATAACACTGATATGAAGTGTTTATTGTGACACAGAAATAGGCTTTAATAATGATGATGATGATGCTTATGATTATTAGTATTATTATTATTATTATTACTCTACTGTATTTTTTATTGGAATTCACAATGATCAAAATTAAATAAGCTGACTGCAAGGGGAACAGAATTCAGTGGCGGCTCGTCGGGGGAGGCAGGGGAGGCACAGCTTCCCCATAATTTTGAGGTGAAAATGGGAGGACGATTTAATGTTAATAAAATTCACAATTAATTTCAGTTCATGTCTCAGAATGTGTATTTTTTGTTTGTAATTTCACAGTTGTAATACCATAACATGATAGCGCCGCTTTTCTATCGCGAATGTGCCAAATCTGCTGATGTAATTACAACCGATAAGTGATAGAAAAGGGGAGGGGGAGGCCGGGGGAGAGCTGAGCTCTTGTGTCTCTGTTGGTAAAAAAAAATTAGCCAATCAGCATAGAGTGTTCACTTTCAGCACTGAGGAGTGTTGAGAAAAGAAACCTCGTAAGGGAGGCTAGCCTCCCTTCTGATATCAACCAAGCATCATAGAGACGGAAATTATGTTACATTAGTTTGAACATCTGCCGCTGAGCTGATAATGTACCAAGTACTTATGAGTAGCGATATTGAATATTTGATCACCAACAGATTTACCAAGCTGTCATTCAAACAGTATATATGAAGTGTTCCAATGCAAAAGACTCTAAAAGCCATCTTGGTCAAAAATGAGACAACGATACTGTGTGAATGCTCTCCACACATAGTATATGTTCATCAAGTACTTTCACTTCAAACGTGTTAAATCCCAGCCTCAACCCATTCAGAAGTACCAGTACTTACATAGAAACCTATATAGTTCCTATATAAGAAATTATAGTTTGAAAGAAAAACGTCAGACGTACTTAGATGTTTTTGCCTCTGAAGTCTTCAATACAAATTTAGGGAAAACAGTCTAAGCTGGATATAGACTACAGCAGTCGGCTTAATTAAATGGCACAACAGGCAGCTCTCTTTTAACACAGACTTTTAAAAAGGGATGGATGTTTGCTTCAAGTGATAGGCCAGGTAAGTGAAATTATATTATCTTGCTGTATGTATGTCGTTTTCTTTACGTTGTCTGACTAAAAGCAACCAAAAAGCCATTTTAAAGTGGTTAAGCAAATAATAATAGAATCAAATAATAATAATAATAATCGGCATGGATCCCTGACCAATACAATTAGTGTGCCTCCTCTATTTTAAAAACCACGAGCCGCCACTGACAGAATTATAGAAATAAAGGAACTACTTTCAAAAGTAGGGCGCACAGAGTTACGTAAATCTATAAATTATAGATCGATTTGGCTGCTGGAGTGGTGGGAGAGTGTCACGGCACAGTGAGCACATTGCCATCCTTTTGCCGAATGATGCGGTGGCATGAATTCAAACAGATGGCAGACCAGTGATGGTCAACCACCAATTTAGTTTCCAGTGGGTACTCGTGGAAACCATTAAACAACGAGACTGTTTGGGGGTTTTACGTTAGCGCAGATTTAAGAAAAATCAGGCAGGCACTCTGTGGGATCCCAATCCTCAAACATGGACTTTCTCTTGAGGCAACAAGCCGCTGTGTCTAAGAGGCACCCACATTCAGCTCAATTATCCTCCTTTCTGCTCTGCCTGTGCTTTTCCCCGGTGCTCCAACCGCCAGGTCGCCTTGTGTTTAGGGAGCAAAGCTAAAAAAAACATGGAGAAGGTCTTAGAGATTGTTCAGCCCATGACGGTTTGATCATTTCTCAGTACCGACTCTATTTTGACATGTTACACAAGAGTATGGTTACCCAGTAACAGAATAAGAAAACAAAAACAGAAATGAAGCAGAACTCGCTCTGCTTTGGGTTGATGTGGGGGTTGTTTTCTCTCCTTCCTCATTGTCTTCCATTCTCTCTTGCTCTTCGTGCCAATTTCTGGTACTTTGAAAACACAGCAAGTTTTCCTATGAAGTGGCGGGAATCAAATGAGGCAACAGTGCCTCTGGGTCACATGGAGCACATGTTGAAGAGCCTTCCGGCACAAATTATACATAATACTGGGTCACTGTGCAAAGTAAATAAAGACACAAAACTGCATCATGACAGCAGCATTCCTGCAATTGTATAAATGCAGAATTCAACAAGACAATACTAGGAGTATCACTCAATTTTGGTGCACTTTAAAATAAACCATACATTATTCTGGGAATTGGGGGGTTGGAGGGAAGTACTTTAAAATAAATCATACATTATTCTTGTAATTGGACAAAAAAGGCATTCAAAATTATTCAAAATGTTTTGAGGTTGGATATAAGTGGAAAATCCAATAAACATCTTGAACTAGCAAATAATACTGCAACACATCATATTACTCACATTCAATATTTTAATTCTGAGAGAATGAAAAAAAAATGTTAAAAAGGCTGAGGTTGGTAAGATTTTAAATGTTCTGCAGTTTCAAAAGCTGCATTTCTTTTATTAAAACACAGTAAAAATAAGTACTATTACATATAGTACATTAGTAGTATTGTGAAATATTATTACAATTTAAATGAAATGCTTACTATTTGAATATGTTTTTAAAATGTAATTTATTCATGTGATGCAAACCTGAATTTTCAGCATCATTACTCCAGTCATCAGTGTCACATGATCCTTCTAATATGCTGATTTGATGCTCAAGAAACATTTATTGTTTGAACAGTCTGCTGCTTCATATTTTAGGTGGAAACTATAGACTATTTTTGTAGAATGAATAGAAAGAAAGCATTTATTGAAAACATAAAAGCAAATTATATATATATAATATATATATATATATATATATATATAGTATATATTTTTTTGTTACATTATACAACATCTCTCTAATTTCACTTTAGACAAATGTAAAATGTATTCTTGCTAAGTAAACATATTAATTTATTTGGTATTTAAAAAACAAAGAAACAACAACAACACACACACAGCAACTTGCTAATTTTATCAATTTTATTATTATTATTATTATTATTATTATTATTATTATTATTACGATTATTATTATTATTATTATTATAAATAAACAAAATAAGAAATATTAAAATAGAAAAATAAATATAATATGACCCCAAACTTTGAATGGGATAATTATACATATAATAATAATAATAAATAATAATAAACAATAATTAAAAAATAATACATGCTACATACCTATATAATTAATTAATTTTTTACTTTTGCAGTCCAACCCCAAAATGTTATTGCGACACATCCAATATGGAGAATAGGCTCACAGACACACACACAGAATTTAAATGGTTAAACTATTATATTAATACTAATTTAGAATGCTTATACAAACACACACACAAACATACACACATTATTATTTTTAAATAAATGAGAGGTCAAAATGCTTACCGAATGTCGCCTCTTTTCAACACAATTTGAGATTTCACTGTAATTATATGGCCTAATAAAAACTGTTCCTCAAAGAATTAAAGTTGGTACGTTTGATAAAATGTGATGTGTAGTTATATACTGATTTTATAATGTCCTAATATGAATCCAACGCAAAACCTGTGAAAAGTACTATTAGGGAATTGAATGAGTCCATTTCCTCTGTTGCCATCTAGTGGTTAATATTGTAATTTAAGGGCATGTACCCATATATGAACAGACTGTTTTAACCTTTATAATATTATAGTGTCCAATTTTTTGCCGGATCTCCATAAATTAATTTATTTAAAAAATAATGAATAAATCATATGAGAAGAGTAACCTAGTTTGTAAGTTTCGATTTTACTTTAAGGTTTATAGATTTTGGGAATATACTACTTCAGACAATATTTTAAATGATCATGTTATGCTGTTCGAAATAATAAATACAAAAGATTAATTTGAAAAGGTCACATTTAATTTATGTGTGTTGCTATATATATATATATATATATATATAATATGATATATATACTAGATATATATAATTAACTGTTATTATTGACTGTCGAATTTATTGGATTTAGACAGTCCAGATGTCAGACTCTGTTCCATGTTTTGTGTGTGCTTGCCCCCATGGGTGCCTTTCCTAAATGCCCTATTTTTGGTTCGTTTTCCTGTTCCTGTCCTGTGCTCCCAGGTGTGTCTCGTCGCCCCTCTCCTGTTGTATGTAAAGTGTTCCAAGTCCCGGTTCTCTGTCCGTGTTAAACGTTTCCTGAGGTCAGAAAATAAAGAATCTTGTTACAGTATTCTCCAGCGTTCTCCTCGTCCTGGTAAGTAAATTGTGACACCGAGAATTGTACTGCACTGATTTTATTAATTTTGAGTTAAAAACTAGTTTGTAAAAGTACTGTAGGTTTTTGTTTTTGTTTTTTATATTTGATGAACAATTTAATTGACAGCTGTGTATGTGTAAATATATCAACCTATTTTCTATTTAATTTTTTTTGCAATTTGAGGTAATTTACCATAGAAATACAGTGTTTATGAAGCCTTTTTAATTGTTATAGCGCCACCTATGGTCCGATATCCATGAAACTTTGCACGCTTGTTTAGAATCATATGTTGCATATGCTTACCTATTTTGTGAAGTTTTTATAGCTTTAGGGAATATTGGGACACGCCCTTTTATAAACGTATACTTTTATAAATGTATGCGCAACCCATTTATGAGTTAACCAAAGGGTAATGTTCAATCATTTTTAATTAATTAATTTATAAATTTATTTAGAATGAGAAGGTCTATCATATGATATGAATATTGTGTATATGCTAAAACGCAGTGTTGAATACAGAGCGTTAACACTCCGTTATGGCATCTATGGCCGTTTATTTCAAATTTCTCACAGACCTTTGGGGCCGTGAGTCAAACAGGCCCACCAAGTTTCGTTCCGATCTGCCTCTTTTTACCTTGTCTAATAGGTGCTCACAATTAATTGGCAGATGGCGGCCTTGTATTTTGAGATATGCGAATGTCCTCAGAAACTTGTGGGCACTTTTTCCCTGTTATGCTCCACCAAGTTCCACACGCCTGCAATATTTTTTTTTTAACTTTATTTATTTTTTGCTGTAACCTCCGATTGCGCTCTTACATGCATGTTCTGTTTGGTGAAATATATCTTCCGTCTAGAGTTTTGGTGTTTAGTAAAAAGAAGCCTGCCCCTTAACGAACGTTTTGGCGTCCCCTTTCAATGTGAAGTCGAATTTTTTTTTTATATATAGATACTTATTTATATTCACTCTCCATAGAATATTTCTGCACTGGTTTGGTTCCGATCGGGCAAAAAAACTATGACTAGATAGCAAAAGTAGTTTTTTCAAAAGATCCAAAATTTAGTTTTGTCTATTGTGAGCCAAGAATTCCAACGATATAACACACTTGAGCCTGCGACTAAGGGTTTAGGAGTTATAAGCAATTGTGTACTTCTGATCGCTGTAGCGCCCCCATCAGGCCGATTGGGGCAAGCTTTCATGACGTTGTAGATGGGTGAGTACTACCATCACTCCAAATTTCAAGTCCCCACGACTTACGGTTTGGTCTGCCCGATCTGTTTTAGGTGAAGAATGCTGATCCTTGGCATTCTAACAATTACAATATGTTATTATTGAAAATAATATTAATAATGATTAGTAGTAGTATTAGTAATACTAGTAGTAGTAGCAGTAGCCATAGTAGTATGGGAAGTGGTGTGCTTTTAAAGTTGTGAGAGCTATAAGGAGAGTTCACTAAAACAAAAAAAAGGACTGTAAATCATTCTCACAAGCCATTGAGTGGGTAAATGACCAAACTGTGCCAGCAGCATCTGACAGCTGTTTGGCTGAGCCACAAAATGTCAGTTGTGTACATTTTCAGCAGCTTATCTCAAATTTAACTTGTCGAAATGTGACAGGTTTGAATGTGAACAGGGTTCTCAGATTGACAGCACACCTCTGCAGAATGGACATGAGCAGCATAGGGGAGGATTTCTCCAAACAAAATAGATATTTATTTTGTGAAATATGCTTGCAGTAGCATTATAAGCAAAAAATGTACACTGCACAAATGTATACAAAATACATCCCTGTTACCAATAATGTTGCTTACTCAGAAAAATATACGAGTCTATAATTCATTCTGTAAGGATCTTAATATCTAATGTAAGAGCCCTGGCAACAACTATATTTTTTGGATAACTTCTGTAAAAGTACATACAGATTCTCTTTAGAAAATAGCTTAAAAATAGTTTGATGGTGCTTGGCAACGGTTGTTAATGTGGGGTTGGTCAGTAATGCTTTTAAAGCATGTTTAGTGAAAGATCAATTTCCATCTGACAATTATTTACAGAGAAAAAAAGAGAGAAAAATATCATGATTTGAAATGTGGAAATGAGGAATAATGAGGAACGATGAATGTCTCCAGTGATGCCTGGCATTTTGCTGTCAACACTTTGCAGTTATTATTTCCCTTCCATCAGTATCTGTATGTCAAAGAGAATGACTCATCTGCTGATCTCGGCTCCACTGAAAACAGAGACCCTTCTGTAGTTCATAGATGATCACATCCAAGAAAGAAAGCTTCTGTGGGATGTTCTTATCTCAAGGCCTGATACCTGACTGTGGTTCTGTTCCAAAACACAACGAGCTGCCTTGCTGTCTACTGAATGTACAGACAGGAAGGAATCATCTTTAACTAAAATGGAACCTCATAAACTTTGTGGATACAGCCACCTTCTGCATCACGTTGGGTGCCGCCATGTAATTTCTGTGCATTAATATGGAACAATGATTAAACTGACTGGAACTACATGTGCATTAAGTAAGGAATAATGTACATCTAGCCGGTTGTTATCACAGAATAACCCCCGACAGGGTGAACAGGACCCCGACTCGAAGCAGAGGGGTCTTGTATCACCATGAAGGGGGTTATTCAGCAATAACCACCGGCTGGATGTACGTTATCCCGCTTATAACACAGCTACTTGCCACATAAGTAAATAATTAGACACAAAATATTGATTTGAGTTAAAATATTTGAACACAAAGCTTACGTGAACAGCAGTTGCTAGCAAAGCAGCAAGGTCAAACTAGATGGACATTAAGGGAATGTGGTGCAGTCATTACACAACATTTCACCACATAAATAATTAAGGCGATAAAAGATATTGATTTAAAATGTTTTAAAATCTTACCAGTTTGTTAGTTATCTTACAATCCATTACAGTGTACAAAACAATCGTCGCAAAATGGCAACACATGAGCAGCTGCGTTTGTATGAACTGCGAGAGCGAGTCCGTGATACCAGGATGACATAATTAAATAATTGTACACATAATATTGAATTGAGTTTTAATATTTTATTGGCTAAACATACCAAGAAAAAATTGTTCAAGCAAGAGTACAGCGCCAGCACTTCAGTTACCCGGATGAGCCTGTGTTATTAGCTTTTACCAGTTGTTATTGAGGGATAAAATACCGCTGGATGTTCCACCGATTGACCATCTAATCCATGTAATAAATTGTTTTAATGCACACCTTTCAGCCAATCAAAATCAAGTATTCAGACAGGCCATGGTATAAGCACATATAATTCACAATTAACCCTTTGACGCATACAATCACACTAATGTGATCACTCTAGGCTGGTTCCTGGAGTGTAAGATCACACCAGTGTGATTAGAACGTTCATTGCATTCAGTGCATGCCAGAAAGGGATGTGCTGAGCGCTTGTCATATTATCATAATTATATAGTATCATAATCTAATTATGATAATTATATAATTATCACAATTATATAGATAATATACATAATTCTATTTATCATAATCTATATCATATACTATATTCCGGTTGGTAGAGGATGGACCTTAGAAACATACCCCGCTCGAGAGTACAGAAACGCTTTGGCCAGACCGGGCGCAAAGTCGAAATAGGAAGGGGCCACTGAGAGGGCCTGCAGATCCCCAACTCTCTTGAGAGAAGATATCGCCAGAAGAAAAGTAGTCTTGATAGTGAAGTGGCGATCCGAGATCTCCTCGTTAGGCTTGAAGGGAGGCCTACAGAGAGCTTCTAGCACCACAGCCAGGTCCCACGTGGGGACACGAGATTGTACCGGAGGCCTCAGCCTCAGCGCCCCGCGGTGGAAACGTGTAACCAGGGGGTGTCTCTCCACTGAAATGCCACCAAGAGGGGCGTGGTAGAGTGCAATGGCCGCCACGTAGACCTTCAGTGTGGAGTGGGTCAACACTGCAGAGAATCGGGCCTGCAGGAACTCCAGCACTGTACCAACCGGGCAGTTAACTGGGTCGAGCTGGCGGTCTCCGCACCAAGAAGTGAAACATTTCCTCTTTGAGGGAGTTTTGGGATTGACCTGTGGTTTTAACAACCTCGTTTGAGAGACCGGAAGCTATGAGCTGTGCCCCCTCAGAGGCCACACCCACGGCTTCCACAGCTTCGGGCGGGGGTGAAAGATAGTACCCTCCGCCGGTGATAGGAGATCCCTCCTGACGGTAATCTCCCATGGAGAGCCGTCGAGAAGGGAAATCAGGTCCGAGAACCTTACTCGGCCCGGCCAGAACGGGGCTACTAGCAGTAGACGGACCCCATCCCGACACACTCTCTCCAGAACTCCCTGGAGCAGAGCGATCGGGGGAAAGGCATACAGGCGAAGCCTCGGCCAAGTCTGTACAATAGCATCCAGCCCCAGTGGAGCAGGATGAATCAGAGAGAACCAGAGGGGACAGTGCGACGTCTCTCGAGTCGCGATCAGGTCCACCTGAGCCTGGCCAAAAACTCTCCGTACCCCGGGCCTCGGCCCCTGCCTCGACAGATGTCTGCTCCCGATAATGAGAAGCCCAGGAATGTGAACTGCTCGGGGAGAACATCTTTATTGCATGGCAAAAAAAAGTGTTACCTTGCCAAAGCACTGACAGATCCCACTGATCTAATGGCGTTGTTGAGCGCTCCAAATGCAAACTTTGCATGCAACAATCAGGCAGCAATTGACAGCACTCTGATCTAGTGGCATACAGGTATCGTCAGATTGACAGTACTCTTGCCCAGTAATGTTGGGGGATCCAGTGGGGGCGTCAGTCATATTTCAGGGTGACCGTGCCACTCTTTATCACAACCTGGTTAAAAGTGCCAATACGTGCTTTCATTGGCGCCCCTTCAGCTGGTGGTGCCCTAGGCGACCGCCTAGCTCGCCTATACCTAGAAACGGCCCTGATGTGGGGTACCTGAGTAATTGTGCCACACAAGCTACGAGCCAAGGTACTCACTGCTTTACATGAAGGACATTTAGGTGTTGTTAAAATGAAAAGCCTGGCCAGAAGTTGTGTTTGGTGGCCTGGACTAGATTGCCAAAATGAAGATCTATATACAGTTAAACATGTTTTGGGTGTCAGCAGATTCAGCAGCAGCCACAAGCATCACCTTGTGTGAGAATTTCCCACCAGTCCCTGGCAGCGAGTCCACATTTACTATGCGGGACTCTTTCTTGACAAAATGTTCCTGGTAGTAGTGGATGCATATTCGAAATGGTCAGATGAACTTCCTGTAAAAAACGCTACATCTACAATGACTACAACATTATCCCGCACTGGCTTGCCAGAGCAGTTTTTCAGCGATAATGGTACACAGTATTAAATGAAAAACATTAAAAAAACTTTGAAAAACTAAAAAAAAACTTAAAAAACGTACACTTTATTTCAGTTATTTTATTTATTTATTATGTTTCTTAATGTTTTGTTGAAGCAGAGGCCTAACTAAAATTACTAAAGCTGGAATAAATTAAAGTTTAATAAAAATATAAAAAGTAATACAATGACAAAACACACAGGCAAACAAGATTACTAAAACTAACTAAATTAAATGAGTTAAATGGATTATTAACCCATTTGTGCACAATTTTTTCTGAATGTTTCATGCATATAGTCATGTTAATAGTGTCCTATGTGAACATGTTCTGCATTTATTTTCCCCAGGTTTGTTTGTTTGTTTTTTTCTTGAAAATCGCATTTGAATGTGCGGCAACTATAGTTGCCGGTGGGCAAATATGTTGTATGCACCCCTTCATTGTCAAATTTGAATAGGAGGAGAGCTGTTGTCATCTAACTCAAAATAACTGCTTTCAACAGATCAATCTTTATTCATAAACAAATTTATCATGCATAAAAGTCAAAGAACATTCAATGCAAACCCCCCAAAAAGTTTAATCTAGCTTATATTATAATCTCTTAAATATGAAAACACAACAGATCAATTTGTCTTAAAGTGGAGGAACATAGTGCAGAACAAAGTGCAGCCATTAAGTTGCCCCAACAGGGTATTGTGTATCAAAAGTTAAATGAAAATAAATAAATATAAAAATAAATAGAATGAAGAAAATATTACATCTACAGTCTATAATAAAAAGGTATACCTGAAGCAAAGTGCGCATTTAACTGTTTGGTTACCAACATTCTGCAAAATATCTTATTTTGTGCTCAACAGAAGAAATAATCTTATAGGTTTGCAACTTGAAGATGAGACAATGATGACACACTTTCCATTTTTGGAAAAATGAAACTTTCCCTTATGTAAGCAGTTTTAGTATAAGTAGCATACAAGTAGCCTACAAGGAGCACTACAGTTAAGGTACAAGTAGTTTTATAAATGTACATAAACATATTTTCATACTATACTTTATGTAAAATATCACATATTTTATGAATAGGCACAAATTGATTAGGTCAAATGGATTAACCCTGACAAAAGTCCTTGATATTCATGAAATTAATGATATTCTTTTTTTAAATATATGATCATTTAAATAATTATCATGTGTAGGCTACACCCATGATTGTTTGTTTGTTTATTTAAACTTTTGTGAATCATTTGTTTCGAAACAGTGGTTCGGAGCTCAAACTGCCAAAGTCACGTGATTTCATTAAACGATGCTTCGTTACGTCATTACTGTTTCGAAACGTTTCGAAATTTCAATGGCTTTTCATTGGGGGCGATCTCTGGGAACCAGTGACTCATGCGAATTCATTGAGATCGCCTCCCAGCGGCAAAACATTGAACCAGCGTCTATGTTTTTTACCTTATCTCGGATCAGATTCAAGAATTTGTAGACATTTTTAAGAAGACATTTGTGTAAATAAAAGGATGAGAAGTAGTTAATATATCTTTCTGGCCTATATAAAACAAGCTCTTCATAAAACAAATGGGTTTTAAAATTTGTTTTTATACATGTTTTAGCCATAGACTGTAAAAAACATGGCATGTCCGTGATCGTCCACTCGTAGGTTTAGAAGAGCATTTTTGAAGCCTAAAGTGGGCGGAGCTGACCGCCGCCATTTTGGCAGCGCGTCACTCCTGGATATTCGAAAATGGGCAAAAAGGTGGGACGTGGGTGAAGCTGAGGTGCCTGTTTGCTGAAACCACACCCGTCTATAGTGACAGCAGTGCTGCCGTGCACAGACAAAACACCAACTTCATTTTTGGTCAAATTGATAATTTTGAGACATATATATGACCTCCTTTATCACGTGTATAAGTATCTTGGAGAAAGCCCGGAGAAACCAAGCAGAACACAGTATCATCAGTTCCTGGCAACAATGATTAATCGTAAATAATCTTTAAAGTTTTTTTTCTTTTTCTTTTTATAATGCAGATGTCAGCTGTTAGTCTGTAGCTGCACACTTCTGCACGTGTGAGGACTCGAATGCCATGACAGCGTATCACATAAAATCAGTAACTTTTCGCAATTAAATCCGTTTCCTACCTTTTCTTGTAACTCGATAAAAAACCATTGCAATGAACGTCATTGGAGATGTTTAATTTTGAGCATTATTCAACGTTCACATCAATCCACAAGTCGTTCTTATAGGTTAAGCTTTTTTCATTCAAGTCAATATAAAAGCAATTATGCTATGTTAGCATTCTTTTACGTAGAATGCATAGCAAATAAATTGGTTGCAAAACGGGATCCACTCACGTTTAACTTTTTGTCTGGTTGTTACGGTCAGAAAAAAAAATAATTACATTACTATATGTTATAGCCTAGCCAATGATCACTAGATTTTATACAGATGTTACTATAATGATTCTGTAAATGGTGATCAGCACCCAAATATTGTATATAATGTGGAAGTTACTGCCTTTTGCCTTGGCGTGACATCTCACTTTTTGCAGACAGTGCAAAGGCAGAGTACCTACAATAACTTTCAATAACTAAAGTTTGAGATCATTTTCATTAAAACATCTAATTGCCAGGTTTCCAGTGTCCTACCCATAATTAATTTTTTCTTTTTACAAATAAAAATCTTTAAAGCCATTTTTCTAAGTTTCACAGTCTAGCGAGTTTCACACTCTGGAGCAGAGCGGCAGTCCACCTGTCACTCAAGTGACCACGCCCTTAATTATGCAGAACTTTAAGGTTTAATATAATTTAAACGGATGAGTTAAAAAAATTCACCCCCCTCACAGTTGTCACAGGTTGAAGCTGGATTTGCAGAGAGATGTGAGATTAAAAAGCAATGCTGTTCGGTCTATATTGGATCCGACAGGAATGGCGCAGCACACTTGTGTGGGTAAAACATATTTGTACTATAGTATACTATGTGTCACTATTGCTTTGTTTGAGATCGCTTGCTATGTCCTGGTTATGTGTACATGTCTAACCAAAGTCACACAAGGCTCAAGGCAAAACTGTTATCCAATCATAGCAGAAGGCGTTTACTTCCAAGTCTTCAATGCAGCACGCCCATAAAAACCGAGCGTTTCTCGAGCCTGCCTCAAAACCAGGGTAAATAAATAGCCTATTCTAAATTATGTTTTTTGATGTAAAAATCTTGATGACATTGTAAGTGGATCTCAGAAAACAGTATAAAATAATAAAAAAGCCAGTTCATGACCCCTTTAACATACTTCAAGGGGATTTTGCATGGAAACCTAATTGATAAAATATTATTTTTTCCTGTTAATCTGAGGAAAAAAATATTACAATGTGAATTCAATGATGGACGTAAATATTTAGATTGCTTTCTTTAATGACTGAGATAAGGGAATCATCAAATGCCTCAACTAAATGCAGCACTGGAAAAGAAGTCATTTTAGTGAATCGGTTCATACAAAAACGTAGCACTGCTGAGTGTGACTCATTCTAATGAATCAGATCATACTAAACAATCTCTTTTCTGTCACATATATTTTAAAGAAATCTTATGCATTTAGTGAATCATTTTGTTAAAACGTTAAATGTAACTGAACAGATTAAAAAAATATTCACAGATTCAAGTCACTGTAGTATGTACCATGTTTTTGACTGTTATATAAATCAAGGTGTTTTGTTTTATGTGGTGCTTCTATTCAAATCCCCTAATACAACTCTGATTAAATTGTAAAAAAAAATTTATCTTAAAATAAATAAATAAATAAAAGCAAAATACAAAGCCCCTATACTCACTATGAACCCGTATTTATGCAACACACACACACACCACTGTTACATTACAAGAGTTTACTGTAATTAAATTTACAGTGGCCACTGTATTTGATTTACAGAAGCAAACTGTACCATTTTACAGTAAATTACTATAAAAAAATCTAATTCATCAGTATACTACTGTAATTTATTTTAATATAGATTTCATTGGATTTTATATTGTTATATATATAATTGCCATTTTATTTTTAATCCTACAGAATGTAATGGACTACTGCATTCAATTAAAAATACCTTTATTCATAATCCCTTATTAAAACATTGAATGTCTAACGCTTAAAAATACGTCTTTCCAATGCGGAACATTCATCTTCATAATTTCTCCTGTCTTGGACCATTTTGCAGTGCCATTATGTTTGTTTCCTGGATTTTATCCTCCAAAGAATCTATACGCACAAAACCATAATGGGGAAATAAATACATAGCCGTCTGCAAAACCCGGGTGCTGCTCCAAAATGTGGCCACCACCTTTGCTCACCATCCAATTTTTTTAGTTACTGAAATGTGTTCACCGAAAAAATAAAAAGTAACATGACAACTTTTAAAAGGCCATCCCATATAGAATACCAACCTCTCAAGAACATATTTGTTCGCTTATCCTGAATTGTCTCAGGGTGGTTGCATCTCATGTCCTTCTTGATGCTTCATTGCAGTTGCCTTTAAAACACAAATACAAAAAATGCAGTAAAAGTTAAATTCCATTAAAAACTATAACAAACTAATTATAATAAGGCAGATAGCTATAAAACTAGTTTAACCTTGCTACATGGTTTTATTTTCTCAATAGACTACTGGCCAACATTAACTAACACCTGAACCAAATTTCAGATTAGTTAACTTAATGTTAATATAAGATAAGCGTTGCTCGTTAAAAATCATTTTAATTCGGTATGTTAATTCAATATGCTGACAAAGTCGTTTGAAAGGACAGCGCGGTTTACCTTGGTAAAATTACCTCAATGTTAACGTGTAATGTGTTAACTGGTGTGCAAAAATCTGACAAGACACAGATATACATACATATATTTTACCTTGCTTGCTGGTCTTATTCTCTCGTAAGGTGCATCGATACACAGCGTGGATGTTCTCCGGAACTCTTCCACTCTGACGGGTTCATCCCCGGGCAAAACCCGCGGCGCTGCCCTGTGGGTTCCGTGTCTTCCTTGGATGCGAGCGGCACGGCGCGATGCGACAAAAGACAATATAGAACCCATTATAATCAGCGATACTATCTACAATGGATGCGGACAGTAAAGTGATGCCCCGGTATATTTTTGACGTACAGATGTACTCCAAGCACTCGCGCTGTTTCTGACATGAAGGGCAAACGTATTTGCCCAGGATTACAAGCGATGTAACATGTCCAGTATAGTCTGTCCCAAGCTGTTGCTGCGTTGTAGACATGGTGCAGGACAAATCTTGTCAAACCAAATGTAAGAAGTGAGGAAAATAAAACAACCTCAATGGAATGGCGCCACAGAGGCCGTTACGGCAAATACAGTAGTATACAGCACTTTTTAAAAATACAGTAAGTCACTGTATGTGGAGTTTGACATCACAGAAAATTCCCATTACAGTTACTTACTGTAAATGGAATTTGCAGTATTATATTGGGAGGTATACAGTAAATAACTAGAAATTACAGAAATGTCTAACATTGGTGTATAGACTATATATATATATATAGATATTGAAATGTGCTTCCTACAATAGTGCATGCGTATGTCAAAAAAAAAGGGTGTAAAGCTAATCAAGAAATGTGTTTGGGCTTTTTTTAGGAGTTCAACACCTTAGTCGAACTCCAGTAATGATCCTCTTCCATGGCTGTAATGACTTTGGCCATTGTCTTGATTCATTAGATTTTAGATTTTCATTGCCAACCTTTTTCAATTAGTTGTGGCTTCACTGAAGCCCCATATTTATCCGCCACTTTCACGTCTCAGCAAAGAGTTACCATTAACTAATGCATATGTGTATGTTTATGTTTGATTAGGACCTTCATTAATAGTAGAAGCATGATGAGGCCAGCTTTAGTGAATGCACAATAAAGGACGTAGAAAACATAATTTCCATGTCCATTAGACAATATTTAAATGTCTGCACGGGGGAGAGGTGCGCTTGTGTGTTGATGTGTTTGAGGACACAGTGAATCATTTGCTTACTTTAGCTGTTATTAATTGTTTCTGTTGGGTCACAACAGGTACGTTTCCTAATGGTACCAGACGTTTTAGCCTGTAAAACAGGTAGAAAGAATTTGGAAATAGTTCATACACAAAATTCTCTCACAAGGGTCAATTTTAGTTCATGGTGCATGTAATAATTGTTTCCTTATTAAAAAAAAAAACAGTTTAATATCTAAAGAAATATAATCTGATTTTGAGTGATGCTGCAAGACAACATACAGTAAAAAAACACATTAAGTACAACTTTAATATATTTTACAATGTGATCTGACAGTATAATTATTATAAGTATAATTATTATAAATGGCTTTTATTTGTTGCGTCTCATATTAATTTATTTTCTTTGTATTTTCTTATATTAAATCTTCAAGATATTTATTTGCACAGAAATTATTTGACATAAAATGTCTGAGAACAGGTAAAACGACTATATAAATGGATTTTGGAATTATATCAGTTACTTTCAGATGAGCAAGTAATAATTCAATTTGAATTTATGAAATAAATTGCTAAATAGCAACTACCTCATTTAACCCTCATATTGTGTTTCCATCATTTTGACCCGGGGAGGTTAATGTTATCATAATGGTCTAAAACATTCGATATTTATTTGTATTTTATTTTAATTTAAAAAAAGGTTTTTCCACCTTTGTTACACTTGTTGTGTTCCTGTTCGAAAGTGACTGCAGTTTATAACATGATTAGACATTTCCTCTCATGCTATGGATTCAATATTTTAGCACAGGTTTTGTATTTCTTTTCAATAGATTTATTTTTAGAACTGATTGATCGTAGGCCTCATTGACCTGAGCTTATATGCACCTCAATGAGACCTACAATCAATCAGTTCCGAAAAGAAAGCAAGCCTGTGCTAATTAAAAGATCACTAGTTGACAAAAATTTAATTTCCGAGATTTGGTGATGATATAGCATAATGAGAAATTCACAGGCAAATTTTAATTTAATTTAGGGAACACCAAATTAGGTACAGTAAATAATTTCCAACACAGTACAAGGGTTACATGATTCTCTGATCTTAATTCATAACTTGAATAGCTTTCAAGTAATTGTATTCATTTAAAACTGTGTACGCATTTAAAGCCTTTTTTTTCATTTGCCTGATAGACGTTCATTTACTGGACAGCTTTCAATCAGCAATGTAAATTCAAACACTTCAGTAGTTTTCACTGTGCCTATTTAACAATCAAATGTAGTTTTGTGAAGATAAATATGCCAGCTGTCCTGCCTGAATGTGGTTGATGTGGGTGCTCTCACACAAGCTGCTCTGACGTGGCTGTCAGGACTTCTGTGATGCAGATAACTAGTTGCTGATGGGGTGGTCACAGTTTTCCAGGCATCACAGTTTAGTCACAGCCAGAGTCGTGTCTGTGCACAGAATGTCATGTGTTGTTTTGTTTTTTTTTCCCCAAAAGTACTCGGCGAACTGGGACACTGGCCTTGCATTTCAGTCTGAAGAGGGCAAGGTGTAACGGCAAACAGCTGTGTGAATTTTCTTGCTTGACCTCGTAGCCGTGTGTTTCTGCCTGGCTGCTGTCCAGCAAGCTGAATATGAGTTGACGTGATGCTGATTTATACACAGAAGGCTTGACATCACAGTGCATTTGTTCTTTGCTTTTTATAGAGTATGCATGAAGTGCATTAGTTGTGTACCTTAGTTTATCTCAAAGTTCTCCTTAAGTCTACTTTAAAAAATTAATAAATAAATACAAGGTTGTACACAATTCAGAACTGAGTTGAGAATGCCTTTTAAAATTCAACTTCAAATCCTAAATTTGAATTGAGGCAGCAAACAGGATGACAAATAGCAAGTACAATTTGAAGAAACAGAAGTTTATAAATGGTGAATGGATGGACGTATAGATAGAACTATAGGTGGATGGATGGATGATAGGTAGGTGGATTCGAATTCCAAATCAACTTTTTTTGTGGGGTTCAATTTAAATTCAAATGAGTTGAAAAGGGATAATTAAAAAGCATAGAATCGAAGGGCTAATTCAATTCTGGTTCATTTGGCTTTTGGCCGCCTACAGTACAAGTTCGGTCCTCTTCATAGCAGATCCAGGTCAAGAACCAGCCATGCAAATAGTAAAATAACTAATGACATTTTGGAATGAATACATGAATACTGAATCTCACTGTCTGTCACAAGCACATGATAAATAACATGCCTAACCTAAATTACCTTAAATGTCGCATATATGTCAGTGAGATGTATTTCTCTTATTTCTGATAATGTGCAGCTGCCCATGCAACAATGCTGATTGTTTCCAATAAGTATAAAACTTAAGGCTTTCACCCTTGAGAATTGATTAAGGCATTTTCAAATGGATTGGTTACACTATATCACAGTAAAGCAGCATAAAAATAGACTGCACATTTTGTAGAAGCACACAGTTTCTATACACGGTCAAAATGGGAAGACAAAACCTGTCTGTTTTGTTGGCATATTTACAGACACACAGGGTAAGCCCCTTTGCCCTCATCTTTGTGCTGTATGTAGTTCTTTGGGCAGTTTGTCTATGCCGTACATCTTTCATCAATAAAGCCCTAATTAAATTTTACGCCATTAGATAACCTCCAAAATATCTCAGTAACTAACACAAACCCATCAATCTAGCTGCCATCCTGGCTGCATATTACTAAAAGAGACTCCAGAACTTTGTTTAATGGCAATCTGGGCCTGTTTCTCAAGTGAAGGTCAGAATTTGAGTGGACATTTTGGGGTGGAGCGGCTGTGGCTAGATGAGCAATAAATGACAGGGAAAGATAATGCAAGACAGTCATTGGTACTACAGGTTGAATCAATGTACTTTTCATGCATCGTTGTTTTTAACAGCTCTCTATATACATAAATTCCCTCCCCCCTAATGAATCGTTATTTTTTCAAGCTGCAAATCTCTTCGGCATTGAACAGTCACTCGTACACATTCAATGTGAATTCACTAAACAGTTTCACTACTTTAGTGTGTTGTATTTGAGCGCAAACTGCTTAGTGACATATAACCTGCAGTCCACTTCAAAAGGCACAATGTACATAAGCATAGCACTGAGATTAGGGCTGCCCAATTACTCGACTAAACCAAATTGCAAATATTACCAGTGCACTAATTAAAACGCAATGGCTGTAATTTAATTATATAAATATGGGTGGCATTGTGTTAAACGCGAGCAGCTCATGGTCCATGTTTTCACTGTCTCAGAACGGTGCGGTTCACAGTAAATGAAGTTACACACAACCTCATCTTTGCATGTGTTTAGGTTGCTTACTATTTTTTCTATTTTATAGTGAAAAGTTACAATAGTAATATTTCTTATGTTGTTTAATATTTTTATTTAATAAAGTAAGTAGATTATTTTTGTTATTATTATTATTCATTATTCATACAAAATACTAATTTTGTATTTTATAGTGAAATATATCCGGTAAATATATATATTTTTAATTTCTTATCGTACAATAGTAATATTTCCTATTTTGTTCATTTTATGAATCCATTTTTATGTTTTTTATGTAATGAAATTATAATTTATTGTCTAGTCACACACAACTTCTGCAATTTTCGATCCCCCCCCAAAAAAACAAACAACAACAAACAAAAATATGTTAATGCATTTAAATAGCTGCTGACATTTTAATTTTTTTTTCCTTTTGTTTTTGTTTTTTCCCCCCCCCATCACAACCATGCCTTTTCCAATGCAAATGTGGCTCATTTAAGAATGCACTGGATTCAAATCAGTGCCAATTTCCTGGCGCAATTATTAGCCTATTATTGTCCACAATTAAAGAGAGACATTTATGTGCACACTTGGTTTCTCTTGTCTCACTTATACAAACAATTTATCCATTTGCAACCAATTTCCTATATGTAAATAGTGGTCAGCGTGTTTGTGTCATATGCAAATAAACAACTCTGCTGTGTCTCTGTGTGAAACTTCACAGAGCATCAGATGCACAGAACAATAAGGATTAATGTGAAAGAGATAATTCTTGGTTCTTTTTCAGCCCACACACCATTTTGCTAGAGGAACAACCCACAGTTTACAGTCGGTATCAAACCGTAGCTGCTTACATAGGTGAGAGAGAGCAAAATACTGATGTTTTCTAATTCTAATTCGTCTGCTCCCACCATAAAACACAACACAATACCTCCAGAAGCCAAAAGCCGCACCGTAGGCGTCATCTCTCCTTCTCCATTTCCTTTCCATTTTATTTCCCTCCAGAATGCTTAATCGAAGTACATTTATGCTTCCTGCTTTTCTCCAGTTTATTATTATGCTATAATTACATATTTCACACAAACCTGCCCAGAAATGGCCAGTAAAAACAGCAAACTGGGGCTGGTCTATTTCCATTTGTCTAAATGAGCGATTCTTGAGTGGAATAAGTTGCAATATGGGCCATTTAGTCAAAGTGAATGCCAACAAGTCACCTACACCCTTCGTAATGATCCCTTTTTTAATCCCTCCATTTCCTCCTGGCCATCGTGATAGCATCTGTCGCAATGCATGATCAATGTGTTTGGTTTATAAATGGCGACACAGCGCAGGGCCTGGCTCTGACAGTGACTGCACCCATAATATATGTGCAGCTTGAAGGGGCCGTCTGATCCTGTACAACCAAGAGTGGATGTGGAGTGGATGGAGTGAGCCTTTAGCAAAACGCGCAGTGTCAGCTATCACTTATAGCCACTTAATCAGGTCCACCTTCCCCTCATCCAGAAAGGTATGGATTGGTCGAGAGGAAGAAAAACAGTGGCTGGGTTGCAGCTGGGCCTCAGCAGCCTCACTCGCTTTGTCTTCAGGGAGCCCGCCAGTGACAGATTAGTGTCATTTAAAGATGTGCTCACTGAAAACAGAGAGCTCCCCTTCCTGTGATGGAACATTTTGGGTACACTTTCAATGCTAGCAGTATTACTGTGTGCAGGAATGTTAGTGAACACAACACTAGTATGAAAACAGTAGTGTGAAAATTATTAGAATGATACATTTGTGTACTTTTTATTTAATAGTGTGATTAGATGAAAATAACATCTGAAGCATGTAATCATATTTAGAAATAAACATGAAATGCTTCAAAAGCACATCAAAGTGACAAGTCTGCTTTCTGTAAAAGTTGAAATCCCACAGTGGGCCCATTAATTATTTGAACATTTAAGCCACATAAACTGGTATGCATGTATGTATGTATGTGTATAAATAATAAATAATAAAATACCTGTTTCACACCTGAAAATTAGTAATCAAATTATGCATTAAATAGATTTTTTAGTTTTTTTGCATTGTCAAAAGGTACATCAGCAATAAAAATGTCAATAAATAATGATATTATGTCAGGGCATATCAAATGATTACTAAATATATAAGATAATAACATATAATAATACAATACAGATTAAAGATTAAAACACTTTTTATATCACATGAGACATGAGACACATCGGCACAGCTGTGATTCAGGCATAGGTAATCACAGCGTGCCAATAAACAGCCATATCTCATGGCTACGAGAGTGATATTGCCTTTATACAACAGCACGAGTGTGTAAATACATAAGAAACAACAGTGTGTTTTTAAAAACCCTCTTTGTGCAGAACTACTTCCTTCCGCCACAGATTCAAATCTAGGTTTGACAGTTTAACAGCTGAGTCTAAGGGTGCTGTCACACTAGCACTTTTGGTGCGCACCCATGTTCGATTGACGTCAGAGTTCGGTACATTTGGATGATGTGAACGCTGTCTTCCCAACTCGAGTGCGCACACCCGCGAACCGTACCCGAGTCCACTTAAAAAGGGTGGTCTGGGGCACGGTTCATGTGAACTCCGGTATGGTTACTGATGTGAACACAATCATACCAAATTAGCGGAAGTGAACCGCTATTAATGACGTATTATTTGATAAAAAAAAATGTGTGTGTGTGTTTCACTCCCTTTCCTCACGAGTGTGACTGACGTGTTGCAGGCAGAAAGCTGTATGTCTCATTTCTGTTCACTTTTAGCGTTCTTTAGAGCATTTACAGTACATTCGTAAGACAGACGTAAGTGCTGTTATGCACTGAAGCTTTGCAAACAAAACGATGATTCAAAAACATATACAAAAATGAAGAGAGCAAGATGCATTTTTCCGCCATCTCCTGCGCTGCCGTGACTAAGCAACGGGGTAAACAGCTGCTGGCTTGATGACGCAAACGAACCGCTGTTCGGACCCAAATAAAATAATATGAACGCAGTCCAGCGGGGGCAGTAATCGAACTCGTGTTCGGACCAGGCCATCGAACCAAGTGTGAAAGCACCCTAAGCCTCCGTTACTAATTTGAAAACGTCACTTTAGAACTAGTAACGAAGGAACATGGAGTTGCTGCATTGAAAGCTTATTGTATTACTGTATCGAAAGCTTACTGTATTATGTAGACTATTATGATGGAGAGAGATTACTGAGTGAGTGTGATCACCTGCATCGGATACAGCATTTATTCTTCGCTCAATCTCATATTCCAATAAAACCTTAGTTTTGAATGTTCGCTGAGGAAAGCGATATCTTTGTCGTACTGTCCTTTCATCTGTTAAGGGTGATTTCCGATCACAGCGTTGCTCAGTGCATTTTGTTGCCTGCGCAGTTGTTGCCTCCGCAATCCTGTTTCAGTCTCTTTCAATTTAAAAGTTTTTACTGCGGACTCATTAACAGTCTTTCGCCAGCATCTAATGGCGAAACAATGTAACTAAAATCACTATCACGAACACACAGTTTCCCAATACTAAATACTACTATTATTTATATGAAATATTATTTATTGAATAATAATATTTAATAAACAACAACAACAGCCATCATAGGCAATTCAGTCAAAAGTAGACTACAAAGGCAGCGCTCTGATATACTTCACTGAAGTTACATAAAATATAAAGTGATGATATTTTGCTCTCAGTCAAAACTATTTGCTCTAGAACAAATAACAGATTAATGAGACCAAAGACTACCTGTTAGAAATACCCAAAACGAATTATATCTCATGTTTAACCACTAAAGAGACATCAGAGCCAGCAGCAAATTCCAGAAGATCTGGCCGAGGTGAGGCTGCTCTCTGCGGGTTCATGATCGCTGAATGGCCGCTGACACCCTGGAGCTCACATCTCGCCGTAAAACATCTAAGCAAATTTTCAAATAGACGTTATCTTTATTAACAAGCATATTTGAAGTCTAAACAACTACATTCTCAGCTAAAAAAAATCTTAAAACTACATTCCGTGACACAGAAACAGTATTATTTTTAAAATTATAGTGGATCTGGGCGTCCACCATGACACTCGCTGTGAGAAATACAGGAAGCGGAGTGATACAAATGGTGAAACGGTGAGGAAGTTATTTTATCACTCTATATTGCACTCTTATATCAGCACATCAGATTCGAGACCAAAATATCTTATGATAGTTTATACTAGGGGGGTTGTTGAATGCTTGAATCTGATTGGTTAACGATTGTGCTATTATTTTCAGGGAAACCACGGCTAAAGTAGTTCCAGCTGCATAAATATAGTCACCACGTTAAGACTGTCTCTTAACCCTTTGGTGCACAAGCTATGCAAACCCCTTCTAATGCACAACATGGGTCTAAAATTACCCGTATTCATTTCCTATGTTATTTCATGCTTGGCTGGGCTTTTTTTTTTCTTTATATCTTTTGAAATCATTTTATTTCAGCATTTAATATTTCCTGATCTATGCATTCCATGATTCATGAATGTTCCAAACATCTTTTTTCAGTGACCACAAATTAATATATATTTATTTGCCACTTTGTCACACATAGCATACACATATCACTGATAACCGATACCACTGAAATTGAACTCTCTATTGTGCAACTGTAGTGAATGTGACAGAATAGATAAAAATAAAACTGACAAAATAAAATCACACGGGTACAGCAACATCTCAAATGATCATCTCAGTGCTTACATGCCTCACAAGTATGTTTGTTCTCCTTGCACACAGGCCTGGTTTACCTGGGAACATCAGCTGCTGACTTTTCTGTATTTGGCAGCTGGGCAGACCCTGCACCTCTTCCTCTTCGATTGGCCCTTCTGTCTGATGTATATCTGTCGCCGGGTGGTGGCTGTGTTTTGTTTTTTATCTTCCCATTGCCTTTGTAATATGGTTTTGAAGGTGGGGTGTGTCCTCTAAGCGCCTCTTCATATGTGGCATGACAATCTCTTTGACCAGCTCCTTGATGAATAGCTGTCATGCATTGGTCACACCACCCATGTAATCAAGGTGTTGTGCATTGAAGTTGGAGTAGGCCAGGGGTGGCCAACATTGGTCCTGAAAAGCCACAATCCTGCAGAGTTTTGCTTCAACCTTGATACAAACTCACTTGCCTGTAGCTTTCTAGTAACCCTTAAGACCTTGATTAGCTTGTTCAGGTGATTGAATAGGGTTGGAGCTGAACTCGGCAGGACTGCGGCTCTCTAGGACTGTGTTGGCCACCCCTGGTGTAGGCATTGAGGGTGGCAACATTAGCACTCGCTTAATTTCTTACACACACGTTTGTCATTCCTGAAACTGTATACATGGATGTTTGGTCCTCTTAGCCAAACATAACTTTTCTTCAAATTGTGAATGGATTATGTAGAGAAACCGAGCAGAGTGTGCTCCCCTTATAGCACAGTTGATTTTGACAGTTGACCGGAAATGTCTAAGCTGGCTTATCTAAAACCAGGGAGTAACCATGCATATATTGTCAATTATTGGAACCCAGCAAACACAGTACGTTGTGACGATGTCACCAGTTCTGTCTCGTATATTGCAGATTACAGGGTGAGTTTCATCCAAGATGAGATACTATAAATTAGTCTGCAAAGTT
>JADLZN010004083.1:0-181784 GCA_018155175.1 Sinocyclocheilus anophthalmus
GGCATGTATTGAATTCCACTTTTGCATTTTGTCGAGGGACAGGCCTGTATCGTCAGTGATGCATTGCTTTGATTTGTGCATCATCTCTCAATGCTAAACATTAAGGAGCAGTTCTGATAAAAAAGTAAATTCTGTCAGTGTTTATTCACCATTATTTTTCACTTTTTGACAACCAATAAAAAGATTTGAGAGCTTCTATGGAGAGGAAGATTTTTGTGTTTAACAGAAAGTAAAGAAAATAAAATAGCATGAGTTTGAATGGCTTGAGGGTAAATTCTGACTAAATAAAAATTTTGGGCCAAAATACTTAAAAATTGCAGTAGAAAATGAGATATTAGGCAGAATGTTCAAGCTGCTCTTTTCCATACAATAAAAATGGATGGCATTTTTATACACCACACTCAACCTTTGATGCTTATTCCATCTTAAAAAAATCCCATCAAAACTCTAATTTACAAGTATATCACAAGCATAACAAGAGATTTGCGCTTTGATGAGAGGATGATTTTTGCGTTTCACCAAGTAAAGAAAGAAAATAACTGCTGGTTGAAGACTTGACGGAAGATACATCATGACTTATTTTTGGCTACAAATACTCTTTTAAGATTAAAAAATTGCAGGAGATATTTTGCAGAGTGTCCAAGCTACTCTTTTCCATAAAACAAAAATTTGTGTTTTTTTTTTTTTTTTTGTTTTTTGTGTTTTTTTTGTTTTGTTTTATAATCCAACCAGCTCCAAATAAAATCCATCTATGCTCTATCCTGAAAAACCCCATCAAAGCTCCTATATAATACTATATTTTATCACTCCAATCTGCCTGCCCTGTACAATTAGGCATTAAGATATTATAAACATTAACATCATGATATTATGTAAAGTTGCTTTGAAACAATGTGTATTGTGAAAAGTGGTATAGGAATAAATGTGGTTTTCAAAATTCATATTTTGTCACGTTTTGAAAAAGTTCAATTGAGAGCTTTGGTGGAGGAAGATTTTTGTTTAACAAAGTAAAGAAGAGAAAAGAAAATAGCATGAGGTTGAGTAAACAATGACTACATTTTAATCTAAGATGCATCTTTAAAGATTAAAAATGTGTGTTTTGTGGCTGTTTTTAAAGCCGTGAGCTCGTTACGGATAAGTCATCCCTCAAGCTCAGAGCCCAGATGTAAATTTTCCGCATCACCTCATATGTTGTTGTTGTCATGCGTGTCTCTAAGATCATTAATGTTTCTTCTTAGCAACCCCACCCACAGAAACATAAACCAACACATTTCTCCCCCTTCATCTGTAAGTGACCAGAGCCTGCCTGTGAACGGCATATGGAGCAGAAGGGTGTTGCTTTTCCAATGCGTACGCTTTAGTGCATGTGTTGCGCTGGCCAAGAGAACACGTCTAAGAGCCAGACAGAGCAGTCAGCCATCCAGACTGGGCCCCACAGCTGGCCCGCTTTCCCAGCCCTTCCCCTCTCCAGATCCAGGGCCGGCGCTCATGAAGGCGATCCCTGTCCGCTGCACGCCGGCGGAGGAGGAGGAGGAGGAGGGGGGGAGAACGGCCCCAGGGCTCTGATGTGAAACTCCTTTAGTGCTTTGGGCCCTCGAAAACTGTGAAAAGCTCTTTCATATCCCTTGGCCTAGGTCCCGTGCTCTCTTTAGAATATTTTAGAATAATTTCATTCTAATTTGTCAATGGAAATTCAAACCATATAACAGCATATAAAAACAGGTTCTAGAGGGACTAGTTTATGTAAAAGAGTGCGCCGGTGCCAAGCTCTTTCCACGCTCTTGTGTGGGGAGGCACCCACCGCGTCCCCTGCAGTTCTGTTGGCTGCTGTTGAGAGACCCGCAATATAAGCGCTTAACAATAACCCTAGTAAGCTGACTTTGATAATATTATCAAGTTAAAAAAATTCGATCCGTTTTATAAATACCAGTAACACTGGGGAGCAAAGGACACACGGAAAAATCTCTGTTTTTGGTCATTTAAACAGGGAATAACAGACTGTAAGGTAATCAAATGTAAAAGTTTAAGCTTAGTTTCAAATCTGCACTAGTTTTTGTTCAGCAATACGATAAAGTGACAATGATCATGTGAACTTAATACAAAGATGTTTTTTTTTTTTTGTTTTTTTCCCTTTTTTTTTTTGGATTTTTTTTAAATGTTTTTTTGTTTTTTCAACAAAACAAAATTCCCAATACCCCCCTAAAATCACATGATAATCAGGTTTGACAAACTTTTAAAGCTCATTATGCTGTCATTAAAGCAAATGGGGGACAAACAAAAATATTTGGCATAGTAATGTACATGACAATGATAATGTATTTGGTCTTGACGGAACAGATCTGCTATGCTGCTGCTGCTGCTGCAGAGCAAGTACCGAGACTTTCTACTGCCAATACATTCACAACATGCTGCTGTGAGAATGTAACAAGTACTGCTGCTGCATATATATTACACATATGAAATAACAGCATGAATCACCTCGTAGTAGATCTATACAGGTGGAGCTGGGGAAGGTGGAGGGTTCCTTTTTTCTCCTGAACTGAAGCCTATTCATTCACGCAGTGAAACTGCACGGCCATTGGTTCGTGCAGGGCTTTAAAACGAACCAATGGCGCAGCAGCGGAGTTGCATGAGCCTATGGCGACGAAGCCCACCAAAGCCCGCCATAATATGTGGGGCATCTGGCTATATAAGCGGGTGCTCGCCACAGGATTCTCCGATTTTTTTCTCCTTCAGCGACGACTCTACATCCTCAAGCTGATCCGAAGCCACTCTCCGTTGACATGCCTTCGCAGTTGGAATCGGGACTGCTCAGCTCGGCTGACCTGCTTCTCCGCTTCTTCAGCAACGCAGCGTTCCAGTCCGGTTCCCCTGCCGCCATCCGGCGATTCTAAAAGAGCTTGCTAAAAGAGCTTGGAGTTGTTGCAAATGCCACGCCGTTACTGTGGTTTGTGCAGGTCTCCCCTGCATGCCGATGATGTCCACAAGGAGTGCGTTTCCTGCTTGGGGAAACCCCATGAGGAAGCTGCGCTCACGGGAGGACCTGTTAGGAAAAACAGCAGGGCAACGGTTGAGCGATCGGCCCATGACGAGCTCACGCCGGCCCGAGCCCCTTGGCCTCGTTCTCGCCGAGAGAGGGTTTCACCCTGTCCGACCACTGCCCAGCGATTCGGAGATCGCTGGCCACCTGTGGTGCTCGGCCCATTTATGGTTGACACATGATGGAGATGAAGGAAGCGGCTAAGATCCCTTCCCAATGCCTTCTGTCTCCCCAAGAGCTTGTTCGCCCAGCGTTCGAATATGGTTTGCTGAACGCTTCACGAAGGCAAGAATCGTCCCAGCTATACGCATTTTCCTTCCTAATGCGCTCCATCTCTGCTGCCGTATCAGCTCGCCCAAGAATCGGTGCCGACTCAGCAGCCTGCGAAAACAGTGCCTCCCCCCCCGCTGTTCATCCCTTACGCGCAGCAGACGCGGGGACGCTCTCAGCTTGGCCGACGCTACCCTCTCCTAATGCTCCAGGGACCCCGCCCAAGATGCGTTGGACCCAGCGCCTCTCGTCATCTTGATCCACGAGACAGGAAGAGGATGGGGCCACGGCCGGACCGCCCCTCAAGCAACCTCTCTTACACCTCTTGACACCTCGTTCAGCTCCGGGTACAGAGGGAAATGTGTTTTGTGCAAACAACGGGCCCGTTCATGGCTTATCAATATACGGTCCTTCCCTTCAGGCTGTCGCTGGCCCCCCGCACCTTTACGAAGTGAATGGATTTGAGACAGATGGGAGTCCGTATTGTCAATTTCCTCGACGACTGGCCCAGTCAGAGGCAGAACTAATTTCTCACAGAGCCCTCCTCCTCAGCCACCTGAAGTGCCTGGGACTCAGGGTAAATTTTCCAAAGAGCTTGTTGCTTCCCAGCCAGCGAATTTCGTTCCTTGGAACAATTTTTGACTCAGCCCAAATGAAAGCTGTAGTCACGCCAGAACGACCTCTGGCCATACGGAGGCTGGCGACCTCCTTCAAGATCGGTACCACTCGCCCTCTCAAAACGTTTCAGAGGATGCTGGACCTCATGGTGGCAGCATCACCAGTGCTTCAGTTGGGTCTGCTTCGTATGTGCCTCCTTCAGCGCTGGTTGAAACCACGGGAAACCCCTGCATATCAGGGTGAGTCAGGCCTATGTATCGGCCCTGACCCCCTGGAAGAAATCCCGCTGGATGGAACAGGGCGTGGCAATGGGAATGGTTCACAGACGGACAGTTTGTCCACGACAGACATCTCCGAACTCAGTTGGGGGTTGCTGTTGCTAGGGCCTAACCGCCTTCGGCCACTGGTGCGATGGTAAAAAGTCTCCACTCAACTGCCTTGCACGTTACATATTCGAGCCTGTCAGTTCTTCGCCATCCTGAAGGGCAACCATGTGCTAATCGATCGGACAACATGGTTCGGTTGTTCCTACACAAATCGCCATGGAGCCTCTCTTCAAAGTGCCTCTTCTGCTAGTGGAGCCTTCTTAGATGGGCTCAACCCAACTGCGCTCGCTAAAGGCGCGTCATATACCGTGCCATGAACCGAGGAGTCAGACATGTTGTCAAGGAGCAATTCCCTCAGAGATATGCTCCACCCACATACGGTTCAGAGTATCTGGGAGATCTTCGGCAAGGCAGAAGATCTTCCTCTTTGCCTCAGAAGACAACTCTCCCTGCCAAATTTATTTCTCAACATTGCCCCGATTTCCCGATTGGCCCAACCTCCGTCTTACGCATTCGCCTTCGCTCTGAATCGCCACAGGTAAATCAGGCGAGTGGGGAACAAAAACCAGGTTCCTCCTGGCGCCCCCCTGTGATGACCAGCTGTGGCTATCATAGCTGACTCAGCTCTGATAGTGGCCCCTTGCCTGTTTCCACTGAGACGGTGGGAAGAAGAAGGGGGGATCTCCTCTCTCAAGCGAACTGGCATTTTGGGGGGGGCCCCCCTCCCAAAAAAAATCCCCCCCCCCCCCCCCCCCCCCCCTCGTCCGACCTATGGGCCCTTCACCCTGTTTGCTCAACGGGAGCCTTCGTGCCTCCCAGAGCGATTCTTAAACACAATTTTGGAGGCTAGAGCTCTGTCTACGAGATGCCTCTATGCCTTAAAGTTGTCTTTTTTCTCCGCCTGGTGTTTAAACCACAGCAAAGACCCTCTCACTTCCGAATTAACAGAGGTGCTGTCTTTTCTACAAGAGCTACTGGATAAGGGACGTTCCCCATCCACGCTCAAAGTCTATGTGCGGCTATAGCGGCCTCTCATGCCCCTATTGAGGGCCAATCGGTGGGCAGAAACAGCGCGGTCATCCGCTTCCTAAGGGGTGCCAGGAAACTTAATCCGCCTCGTCCCCCTACCATCCCTTTATGGGACCTGCCCACTGTGCTGAGGGCCTTAAAGGGCCCCGCTTTCGAGCCGCTACAAGCCGCCAACGTTAGGTCGCTATCGCTAAAGACTGCTCTGCTTCTAGCACTGGCATCAGTAAGCGAATAGGGGACCTGCAGGCGCTTTCTATTAGCCCTGCCTGCCTGGAATTTGGGCCTAACGACACTAAAGTTGTCCTGAAATCAGGGCACGGTTATGTACCTATGGTGCTCTCCACTCCGTTCAGAGCACAGGTCATTACGCTCTCCGCGCTTCCTCCAACTGAAGAGGACAGAGAGCTATCTCTGCTCTGCCCCGTCAGGGCGTTGAGAATCTATATTGAGTGTTCCGCTCCCTATAGGCGATCGGAACAGCTCTTTGTCAGCTTCGGTAACCGCACCAAAGGGCTTCTGGTTACGTAGCAAAGACTCTCTAGATGGATTGTAGACTCCATCTTGCTAGCGTACTCTTCCTTGGGCCTCCAGTGCCCAATTGGAGTACGGGCCCACTTGACTAGAGGTATCGCCTCGTTGTGGGCATGGTCCAGTGGTGTGTCCATTGCTGATATTTGTGAGGCGGCCGGCTGGGCCTCGCCTTCCACATTTGCGAGGTTTTATAACCTGGAAGTCCCGGCCTTACAGGCCAGGATCCTTTCCGCTTGAAATGGCACGGGCCGCGTAAACAGACATGACAGAGACCCCCTTGGCCGTGCCGCGCCCAAGTTCTCTGGCATTGTTCACCTGTTAGCTCTCGACCCCTGGGTGTCGAGGTTACGGGTATACCCTGGAAAGATTAACCAGGCTGGGTGTGACCTAGAAAGCTCAGCCCGCTTAGCCTTGGATTATTGTTGACTTCTCTATAAGCATTGTTTGCTTATGGAAGTTATACCTTTAGTCATTCCACTACATTAGCACGGCCTGATTGGACTGTTCCCATATGCGTTCTAATCAGACTCCGTACATTGAAGTATCGAAAGGGAAACCGCACTCGGTTACTAACGTAACCTCGGTTCCCTGAGATACGGGAACGAGTACTGCGTTGCTAGCCGTGCTATGTAGCTGCACGACTCAGTCGTCGCTTCATTCGAAGTAAACCTGAGAATCCTGTGGCGAGCGTCCGCTTATATAGCCAGATGCCCCGCCCATTCTGGCGGGCTTTGGCGGGTTTTGTTGCCATAGGCTTGTGCAGCTCCGCTGCCGCGCCATTGGTTAATTTTTTTAAAGCCGTGCACGAACCAATGGCCGTGCAGTTTCACTGCGTGAATGAAATAGGCTTCAGTTCAGGAGAAAAAAGGCTTTTTCCCATATGCGTCTTAGCAAGACAACATACTCGTTCCCGTACTCAGGGACACGCAAGGTTACGTTAGTAACCAAGTACGTTTCTGAAGCGCGCTGCAACTGCTACAGTAAGCACTAGCCAAGTATTTGAATGTTAAGCGGCAAGCTCATTGGTTCCTTTTGTTTCAGCAGCCAATCAGCTGTGCCATGTGATGTCATTTTGTCAGACTGAGTTAGACCTATCAGACTGAGCTATCTGGAGTTTCATGACAGAACTTTGGATTTCTAATGCAATTTAGAACAAAACAAAATAGAAGCATTTCCACTAATGTTCTCAGATTTGCGAACTGTATTTTATAATGTCTGTATTTGAGGGAACCGGTAAAATTAACTATTAAATAGTGTTAAATTTACTTACATTGACAATTTATGTATAACAATCAATCAATAACTGAGATAAAATATAGTGTGAGAAAGCATGAAAGACTTTGATATGGGGTAAAACACTGACTAGGTATGTTTACACCTATTTTCATCAATCCAGATGAATCCAATCTGATTTCAGATTTTAAAAGTTCTGGAGAAAGCCACCGCGATAATGTCACTGAAGCTACTGTGAGTATAATTGTTGTTTTTGCCTTGATGACATATTTAAAAAGAAAGAGAAGAGAAAATATTTAATAAATATTCAATCTCCTCCACTGACCAGTTTGTAAAATTCAAGATGTAAATAAACATATGCATGTTCGTAATACATAAAACATATGTAAACATTTGCATCAGAGCACTGCACTTGGAAATCAGATCAAGAAAACATTTGGATTCAAGTGTTTAGGCCTACATGCTGAGATTTTCATATTGATCTGATTATTTCAGGTCTACCACCTCTTCCAATCTGATCAAGCAATTTCATCCGAGCTTTTGATTTCAATTTGATTTCTACTGGATCATTTGTTTCTGTGTAAACGTACAGAAGCGACTGACATAGTAAAATTTGTTTATGACTGCTTAAGACTGGTTGAGTGTCAGTTCATTTATGAAACAAGTCAAGCAAAAGCTTTTAGGGTTTTTTTAAAAGAAAATAAGACTGGTATAGTTTGCCATTTCACACCTGTAATTATTGTATTTCATATCCGCTCATCATAATTGCACTATAGTTCATTCCTTCTTCATCCTCTCAGAATGGTGGAGCAATTCAGTAGAGCACAGGACCCAAACCACCACACTGAGCCCATGAAACTTACACTGGCAGTAAAAAATAGTCTGTTTCAATTATTGTCATCCACCTCACATGATCAAACTCAAAGACCACCACAGAACCACCATACCCTTTGCTTCTGTAAACAGGAAGTGATGAGGAATTGTCTCTTTAAGGTATTGTGGGCATCTCTCTGGCATTCCAGCTGACCTTGCTGGGTTTCGCCTCATCTATCAGCCACCCTGTTTTTTATGAGGAGAGATATCGATAAAACTGTACTCTATAAAAGTTAGTTTAAAAGCACCCCCCCCTTTCCTTGGCATGTTGGAGCCGCAGTGAAGCGTGTAATCGTAACACCATGTCCGAGGCTGGAGAGAACTCACAGGCCAAATTGCCTGTGTCATCACCCATGTCTGGCCGTGAAATACTGGGCCTGACGTCATCACCCCTCACGGAGGGAGGCAAGTGTTCTCTGGGAGAGAGGGTGGGAAGGCATGTTAACGTGGAGAGAGGGGGTTCCTGCTGGGAATGGGGGATCTGCTCAGATCCTGCTGGGAATGGGGGATCTGCTCAGATCGTTATATCCTATTCTCTTGATAAGCATTTAAAATTATTACCTATTCCTTTTGCCCTTTAAATTTTGCTTCCGCTTTCTTCTGTTCTCTTCCTCAAGTGTGCCCATCTCCCTCTCTTCATCTTGTCATGTTTTGTTTCATGGCCATAAACTGTCTCAGTGATAACTTCTCTCAGCCTTGTAGCGAACTACAGAAATCTTCTAGTATTTAAGATATTTCTACAAGGTCAATAGAGGTGAAACATGATCACTCTTCCAATGGTGCAAAGATGCAAAATCATAATTTACTCATCCTCATGTCGTTCCATGCATGACATTCTTTCTTCTGTTAAAGTCATAAGATGATAGTCAATGGGGTCCACTGTTGTTGTTTTGGACCCCATTGATATCCACTGTGTTTATAACAATAGCTGCAACCAGTTTGGTTTTGTTAACTAAAAGTAAAGTAAGTTTTCCTGTAAAAAAAAAAAAAATTACAGGTAAAAAGCTGAGCTGTAATAAAGAAAATCTTGACCTTAAAAAATTAGAAATATTGGCTTAGGAACTAACTGATATAAAGTTTAAGTTCTAAAATGACTAGAACTGAAATATAAAAAAGGCATATCAAAATATAACTAAATTTTATAAAGTTATATAAATAACCTTTAAAACATCTTTGTATGTTGCACAGAAGAAAGAAAGTCATTAAATTTTGGAACGACAAGAGTAAATGATGACAGAATTTTAAACAACAAAAAATTTTGGTGAACTGTCCCCGAAGGAAACTGTCATGAATATCCATATGATTGCAGGATCTTTGATGCTGTTGTTTGCGACTGGTTACACAAGTTGTTTTGTAGACTGGCAGCAGCTGCCATGCATGCTGATGAATGACTACTTTCCCCTTTTTAAGTGTGTGACACATGAAATATGACTGGGATCATCTGTACCTGATCCACTGGAAGATCACCAGAGGGGAAAAAAGCATTAACTATAACCTTGAGTTTCTGATGTGCACACACTGAGTGCTGGCTCTCCAACTCTGTTTAACATATGCACACACACACACATACATTTGTGGTTGTATATCTGTTTCATACGCCCCCTCTCAACCATCTGAAACCTGACCATAAGACTGACCCCATTCAGGGGCTGAATAGCACTATGGAATAAATAGATGAACCAGGTCTATTTATAATCCCTAAGCTGTGTTTATTCTAAAGTAAGATGACTAAGAAAGACACTTCTCAGAACAGTAGTTTCATTTCAGCCATGCACCTCGGAGGCCAAATCCAACTGGAGATGTGCGTCAAGTCTCATAACCCTGTGGTCTCAGTTACATTTTGGACCCTGTTAGGCTCTGGCATCCACCCTATATCCCACCTTCATCACAATACTGAGTCCTACACATGCAGCCCTGTTGCCTAGCTGCAGTTCAGTTTATCTGGCATGACGCAGTAAAGATAGAGAATGACATTTGTAGGGTAAAATTGCACATTTAAGTAAGAGAGCGACATTAACGTTATTAAAGGAATATTTAGATTTCTGTTGACCATTAAAGGCCACATAAGAGACAACACAGAGTTCTCATATTGTTAATGATTTTTTTTAAAGACATTCAAAGAAGATATAGTGTGTCATCCTAAATACTTTATAACTGCAGCTTGTTAAGATACTCATAATTTACTCGTTTGAATAGTTAAAACAAGCTGTTCTTAACAAAAGGAACCACTTAAGGGGGCAGCACTTTTTAAATATCCATCTATTCAATAAATCACTCATAATTTAATCAGCATATTTCTCTGGCACAAAGCAAGATTTTTGAATAAATTAACAATGCCAATTAGGGTGACAGAAATTAACACAATACTATTGTTTATTAGCTTGGTCAGATTTTTTACCAAAATTTTCACCAAAATCACCAAAATTGCATTTTAAAAAATACATTAACACAGATATTGTGAAATATATTTACCATTTAAATTTTGAAAAAACGGCGCTGATTTTTTTCAGCATCATTACTCCAGTCTTCAGTCCTTCAGAAATCATTGTTATATAGTTATTTGGTGTTCAAGAAACATTTCTTATTTTTATCAGTGTTGAAATCAGTTGTACTGCTTTATATTTTTATGCAAAACCGTAAAACTATTTTTTAGGAGAGTTTAATCAATTGAAAATTCAAAAGAACACCTGTTTCTGTCAGAAATTTTGATCTACCTCACATTTTTTGTTTCTGGTTTCATTCAGCCCAGAAGTATTTTAAAATCATTGGCCAACCTCAGAAAGTCTGATTCAATATTTTTATGCAAAAACTCTGCCATCTGCACTAGTGTTTTCCCACATGTTTTAGTTTCTCTAACCATACGTCATACATCAATTGAGTGTTAGACTCTCTATGGTGGATTATAATAACACTGAGATGACCAAATCATTGTACTATGCCAATAATACTTATATTCTCTACTATCTGTTCACAGAGTGAAATAACTTAATATCTTTGTATGAAATATAGCCTATAATTTAAGTCCATTCCCAATGCTCTCCTAATCTGATATGTGTGACACAGAAAACCAAATCCACCAGATCTGCCTCTTCTATCTCTCTCGTTTCCTCTTTTCTCTTCTGCCGACCCAGCTGGGGACAGCTGCTCCGAATTACCTGGAGGTATTAGTAAGGGTTCCCCCGAGAACGTGTACGAGCAAGAATTACGTGTGGTTTTCGTGTGGCCTCAGTCCATTTTCAGCTGTGATACAATTCGAACCTCTAATCAAGTGTGTCCCCATCCAGACAGGCCAGAAACTCCACTAACCTAACAAACTGCTTACATTCCCAGTATTTGACCACATGAGCTTTGTTTTTCATGCAGCTTTAGGATAATGGAGAAGAAGTAAAGCGAGTGTGAAGGAAAATTGCATAGCATGGAATTTACTCATTTTTGGCACTTCCTCCCTCAAGAGCATCTCCCACCATCACCCTCTGCCTACAAATGAAACAATTTCTAAAAGTCAACCGATGACAGAGGTGTCACGCCTGAAGCCTGTAAAAAGAATGTTTCTAAGAAAGTCAGAGCACATGCAGACCACCTGGATACAGATGTCGACCCACCTGAAAATACAGCATTTGCTTCTGATCAGAGCAGCAAAAAAAGGCCTCTGTACAAACTAACAGATGTATGGGATTCTTTTGCATTTCATTAACAGTTGCAAATGATTATCTAGAACGGTCAGATTTACCACTGCTCTGCAAATTTATGTGAACAAAATCCAGTCATTTCAATAGGAATTGTCACAATGAAAAAGATGGACTGATTGACTTCCAGTAGCAAAGAAACTAGAGGTAAAGGCAACACTTCAGTATAGGAACCAATTCTCACTATTACATTTTATTAACATATTGACTGTTTATTAGCACTTACAAAGCACATATTCTGCATAACCATACTCTACATCCCTAATCCTACCCAATACCTAAACTTAACAACTACCTTAACCAGCTTCCCTACTCAAATTTTGTATCAGGTTCAAATTTGAAGGATCATGTGACCAGCAATCAAGAAAAAAAACCACACGCGAATAATAAGCATTTGGTTTTGCAGTGACGCACCCCAAAAGGGGGGCAAAAAAAAGCAAAAAAAGAAAAGTGGGTGTTTGGAGATTCATACCATGAGTCTATTGGAAACGCTCGTTATTTAGTGGATGGTTTGGGGTTGTGGGGGGGTGCTAGTCAGCAGAATAGCTTTGGGTGTTCATTTCATCATCATTATTTCACTCAAGGTATTTAGTCCTTTATCTGATACTGTATTTAATATCTGGTCCCTCATTCTTTCACCTGCAAAATTAAGTAGTAATTGAGTAAACCGTAAATGTGACCTTCAAATATAGATGACAAAAGTTGATATCTAAACTGATATTCCACTGTATATGTCATAATTTTACATTTCAGTATGAAAAAATGAAAAAAATATTAACATAAAAAATTTACGGGTGAGTCGGAGAGCACATTCTTGCATTTGTCTCACATTTTGGGAAGCTGTATTATTTTAAAAACAACAGAAAAACATCCTCTGTCTTACTAAAAAGCTTTGTAAGCACTAAAGAAAAGATCACTTCTTCTGGCCCGCTACATGTGATTGCCAACTTCATTTATCAGTGTGATTGATCTGTTCTTTTGTTTTAAATTAGAAAATAGACATGTTTTAATTTCAATTTAAGAGTCTAAAAAAGGACTAAAAATTGACTAGTGTCCAAGTGTTTTAGCACCTGAAATCTTGTGAGAGTAATAAACGTCAGGAGGATATTTATAGCGTAGTATATGGAGAATGTCCAAATCCCCGCTCTGCAATAACGCACATGCATCTGTTAACCACATCAGACCTGCCTTCTCTCTTTTTCATTTGCTCCCTCTCCTTTCCTCTGATAGTAAGGCGAGCTAATCGAAAAGTGTATAGTATCAGCTCCTTCTGATCTCCCACATCACGCTTTCTATTCATTTACACATTCTCTGGCAACCCAGCAGGCCCCTGGCTCTGGATAAATTTAGCTCACATTCACCTTTAAGAAGTTAAATGAAGTTTGATATCAACTTCAGATTATTATTGATACCGCTGGGTGACAGGCCAGTGTTATCTGGCCAAGTAAAGTCACACATAAACAGCGATTTATATGATACCCATTCAATCTTAAGTGCCAAGCCACTACTTCTAAGGATTTTTATTCATGTAACCCTTTTCAGTGTTGATTTCACATTTTACAGTGCTCAGGTTACTGCATTGCTACACAAGTAGTAGTATAATACCATGTTTTAACCAGGCACAATGTGGCGAGTTTTGACAGTCTTTTCAGACTGAACACAACTTAAATGTATTACTGTGTATTTGTCCACCTTTGCCTTCTAAACTGTTTCTGCTTCCCAACAGGTTCATCATCTGAAAACAAAAACAAATGTGTCAAAATGACTGAACTATTTGTACAATTTGTACAACAGTCCTTGCCAGTGCAAAACTTGCCATTACAATACTAAGGTGTTGTGAATGGTTGCCAGGATGTTGCTAGTGTGTTCTGGGTGGTTTCTTATTCAAACGCTTTTATGATACTGCTAGTGCAGCTACTATTTTTGAGGTCTCCTCCTTTAATTTAGAAACAGTCGTTCTCAACGCGTTTTCTTCAAATACCCCTGTCCAACAAGAGTTTTGATGAAATTGAAATAAATTAATTACCTGGATTCATTTTGAGATTCCAGTAAGATTCTGTATTCGCAGACTGTATGTTCTTGAAAATAAAACAAATTAATTGAGGAAAATAAAATAATATGACATATCTTGATTTTTTTAATTTACATGTAGATTAGCATTAGACATGTAAAAATTATTATTTCAATAATTCATATAATTCATTCGTTTAAAGTCTTCTGCAGCCGCCTTAAAGATGCATGGTGAGGCCATCTAGCGCTGAGTAACGCAATGATGTAAAACTATAGAATATATTCACACATTTTACTGTTTAATATGTATTATTTTTACCAGTCAATTAACTTAATCGATTACTTATAAAAATTACGCACTTCCTCTCAAAAAGCCACATAATTTGAAGCATCATTCATGTCTGCAGAACAAAAAGTGAGGAACGAGTTACACCCCACAGTTAAGGATAAAAGTTTGTTTATTCCTCTTGCCTGGCAATGGTATGAGCAATATAATATGGGCTCAAAAGTTCACCAAAACAGAAACTTTAATGTTTTATTGGAGCAGCTAGCATGCAGCACTATGTTATTAGAGGACTTTGGTGTGAAGGAATTGTTGGGTCGCTCTTGCACAGCCAGTGTGCTGGTGGTATTTTTAAAGATTCATCAGTGACCACAACTACTTTTCACAGCCAGCCTGAGCAAGATTCATCAGAACTCGAGAGCATGTGTGTGCCTGGCCATATCCAAGGTGTTGAGAGCATGTTTGGAGAGAAAGAAGAGCAGACATTCGAAATAACGTTGCTAGTAAACATGTGAAAGAGTAAGAATGAGTGAGTGTGAAGGACGGGGATACAGCAACATTGAAAATGTGTGTTTGAGAGAGAAAGAGAGAGCATGTGTGTTTCTGACTATATAAATCATTTCAGCGCAGCTGCAGCCCGCTCACCGATCTATCCCAAGATAAGCCTTCTCAAATCTCCCTCCGACATCATCTGGCTCTTCACTGACTTCTCAGGTTCGTCTGGAAGCAAGTGTGTGTGGATTGCTGCAACTGTAGATGGCATTAAAATGAAATAAATTTACATCTTTATAAGCTGATAGCATATTGGTTGCATTTTCAGAAAAGGGGAGGGGGGGGGGGGGGGGAGGGGGGAAACAACGGGGGGTGGGGGGGGGGGGGAGGGGGAGGATTAAAGTAAAAATTAAATATTAAAATACACATTAAATACATATTATATGTATGTAAAATGTATTGGTAGGATAAAACAGGACAATATTGGAAACCTACAGACAATTTTATTTAGTATCTGATCAAATAAATGTGTGTGTGTGTGTGTGTGTGTGTGTGTGTGTGTGTGTGTGTGTGTGTGTATATACAGTGCAGTATATGTATGTACATACACATCCATTCATCCTGCTTCACAGAGGACGGTTTAGGTTGCAAAAGTACAGAGGAGAGTGTGCATTTCAATTTAAACTGCTTATCCACTGTAAACGGGCATGTGGGCTGACAGGGGTGTTTTAGTCCGGGGGATGAGAGAGTTCAGGGAGTAAGAAGAGAAGAAAACAGCAGATGGACTTTGGATCAGTCTCACAGTGACTTGGCAGTCAGATTTCTATACTTGCCCGTTATGCGTGATTCACTCGTATCAGTCATATAAAAAAAAGGGGGGGAGATTGCAGACACACACACACACACACACACAGTAAAAAATAGACAGATCTGGGAATGATTTAAATTTTAGGATTCTTTTTCAAGAATAAATGTTCTGACATATTCTGAGCATAATGCAAATTAATGTAAATAAAGTGCCTTACTCTAACTGTGGATTTTGCTCAAATGTATTATTAAATCCTCTGTACTTACAGATATACTCAGAAATTCCTTGCTGTAATACTGACCACAAAACATTAACATTACCATAAGGGCAGATAATCGAAATAAGTAAAAACAGCATGTGTGTTCATACATTACAGGTACAAGATATATAGCTGGTAGAAGCATCAGTCATCATATTCAGGCACTTGTCATAATAAAATGCTGTGAATGATTTGTCAGCAGCTCCATGGGCCAGCCTGGGCAACAGAGTATGTTTTTTGAAGCCTGGGCTTTTGCACGGGCAATATAACACAATAAGGTTACATTAGCCGTTACTTTTCCCAGTAGAGATATACTTAATGAGCTGGACACATCTCCAAACCCAGCGCCAACACTCGCACCTCACACCTCAGGCGATGGGGCAACAAGAGTGTGAGTGTTTTTGTGGTCAGGCGCATCATGGCTATAAACCAGACTGAAATACATATTAGTGCCAACATGTTTACAGTCCTTGGGGAATGTTATAAAAAAGAAAGAAAAACATATTTGACGTTACAATTTTATATTACACACATACATTTTGGCTAAAATTTCTAAACTTCCCAGCTGAGATGTTCCTCAAACAGCAGCATCATTCATTAACACCTCCATTAGATAACAACTGCCCATCCGCTCATGTCCCTTCTACTGTGTGCTCATCTCAACATGCTTAGCTCAGACCCATGTGCCTACAAGATTTGACCAGGAATGCCACTGATCAGCACAAAGTCTCAATACTTATCACTGTACTGTGTGATCAGAGTTATTTTGTCTGCTCCCACAGGTGCCAGAGATAATACGGCTGGTCATGTGATGGACATGGGATGCCAGGGAGGTCTGAGCAGCCGAGAACAGAACCAGCGGCCTTCAGCCCTGTCTGGAATAGCAGTGTTAACAATCACCATACGAACAGCGATGCAACCACGAAAAGCATTGACGTCACTTTACTGTACAACTACAGGAATAACACCACTGACCCAATTCACAAGGATCTCGAATTTAGATTGCAGTTAAATAAAGATCATCTCTTTACACGTGATTTTAATTCAGAACCTTATTCTAAGTGTTCCTCCACTCAAATTGTACTTGTTCGCTCAGGACCCGGTGTCACACAGAGTCTCGTGCCAGCAGTTTTCACAGAACCCACAGTCTGATCATATCCACAGGTTGAGGTGTTAAATAATACTATTTTAAGTTTTATCAACACATGGATAATTTCTTAATTAAACATACTAATTTGTTAATGACACCTAATAAACCTATTCTCAGATCATGACGTAAAAATAAATAAATAAATGAATAAAATTAATTATTTCTTTGATGACTGAAAACTGGATATGTATGATCCTTCACCATAGTAGTGAGATTTCATGCACTTATATTTAAATACAATATATAAATCTACACCCGAAAATAAATTATTTAAATTCTTCAAACTGATAGTGCTTCCGCTGTCACTTTTTCATTTCTATGCATGACCCAAATATATGTATATCTCCAACTCATCTCATATACCTATATATATATCCTATATACTATATATCTATATAAATATTAGTATCTATATATATATATACTATATCTACTTATTGTTTTCTAATGCTTGGCATATCTAATAAAGCAGTATTGTGTCATTGAAAATATCGAAATAATTTAAAGCAAATTACTATTTTAAGCCATTTTTAATAAAGGTTTTCTAAGGAAAAGAGCAAACTATCAATTTTAATAGCAATACTACATTTTAATATAACATATTATGCAGGAAAGTCTTGAGAATTAACTATTTCATACATTTCTAATTAGAATTGATTAAAAGCATTAAAAAATTATGTTGAAAGCTATTATTGTGTCCTTAGAAATGAAAATGATTGGGGTAGGACAAAATGTTTAAAACAATCTATAGGACAGAAAAGCTTCGCCTTAGCTTGAAATACTAAAACCCACACACGCTCCACTTCTTTCTGATGTAAATTCTCGCCCCCTCTTGGTGGTTGTAATGGCTTTCGGGTCACTGTAAATTAAATAACATGTCTTGCAGAATATAGTGCAGAAACACATCTCTATTGGTGCAGGAGAGATGGGCAGTAATAGAAAAAGAAGCCGCACACAAACATGCTGGCCTTTGGATCCTGTCATAAGATATCAATCATAAAAGTAATGTGTGAATCTGTTTAAAAATATATTTTAAAAGTACTTGAAGTTCCTAAATCGCAATTTTTTTTAATGAAAATGTAATTTCCCCCAATGCCATGGATCTGGTCAGGCATGATAGTGACAGAGCAAGAACTTCAGAGGGTTCAGGACACACGCACCAAACCCCTAAAATTAGATCCCGCTGCAGTGTACTGACCTTATTAACTCAGAACAGACACTAACAGAGCTACCGGTCATCCCTCTCGTTAACACAGCCCTGGGGGAGCAGGGGACAAGGACAATAAAAGTGGCAGGCTGGCCCTCTAGGGAGCTAAAGGCTCTCACAGAGGGCACAGACTCATCTTCCGGCCGACAAAAACAAAAAATAAATTAGGCTCCGGTGATCCGCTGGGCAGACCCTCTGCTGTAGGGAGGTGATCTCCACCTGCCTCAGCCCAGACATGCACCAATAACAATAATTCTGAATGCCTGCTTAATAGAAACTATTAAATCAGAGAAGGCTGCAGTTCAAAACGTACAGTATATGTATGTGATACTGAAGACTGAAGCATTAAGTGTTCTTTGAGATGAAAATAGGCCCAAGTGTTTCAGTCTAGGAGCTGATATGACCTGCAGGTGCTCAGAAACATCAAAGGAACTTCACTTATTGGGAGGGGAGGGGGGGTTTGATTTTTTTTCTTGGGGTTGGGGGGGGGGGTGTATTGATTCATTTGAGCCTTCAGGGCAACTCTAATGCTCACCAGCTTGAGGATTCATCCCCTATGCACTTTAAAACTGAAATAAGTCATCTTTTTTCAAAAAAAGGTTTTTGAATGTGCTTAATGCATCATTTGAATATTCATATGTGCTGTAGGCACCAAGGCAGAAAACAGACTGTATACTGAGGCCACATGATAACGAAAATAGAACTAAACAACTAATTTGGAACACCTTACATAATCAGCAACTCCTACAAACATGCATCATGTTTGAGAACAGCACTGATGAGAAGTGAATGAGACTTACTGTAACTCACACTTGAATCCAACAGTTTGGTGTTAGCACGTTGCTAAGCTAATGATGTGATACCACAAGCAAAAATATATATAGATATACATCACACACAAATATTGGATTTAAAATGACTGTTTTTAATTATATTAAACTAATTTAATTGATACTTTTATATGGTATATATACACAACCGTTTTAAAGTTTAAAACAAAGTCTCTTATGATAGTAGGCCTAATACTATTACATAATACAGTAAAAACAGCAATTTTGTTATTATTATTCTTACAGAAATATTATTACAATTTAAAATAACAGCTATTTCAATGTTTAAAAATTAAATTTATTCCTCTGATAGCAAAGCTGAATTTTCAGCACTCATCACTCCAGTCTTCAGTCACATGATCCTTCCGAAATCATTTAATATGGTTCTAAAGAAACATTTCTTATTATTATCAATGTTGAAAAAGTTGCGCTGCTTAATATTGTTGTGGAAACATTGTGTTACTTACATATATTACTTATTATATGAATATTATATTTAACATTATAAATGTCTCCACTATAATTGTTGATCAAATTAATGCCCCAAACCATTAAATGGCATTTCTCCGACTTCATCCACAAACTTCTCACTGATCTTGTCACAATGCATTCTGGGATTACATTATCTGTTCCTCTATACATATAAGTGCATCTATGATGCCCTAAAATGCTGTCTACATAGGCAGCTCACTAGGTTTTAGAACAGAGCAAGTATGAGGAAACTAAGTACAAGCACAGAGGAGCATCATTAACGACAAGGTCTACACCAGCGAGGTCTTTCATTTGAAGGGCTCTTCATTTATAAAATGATTATTTGTTTCACAGATGGCCACAGATTTGCGTGTGTCCCTATTATGTCATCCAGCCCACAGAAAAATTCATTTCCTCTTAAAAAATGAGAAAGCATGAAAAAAAAAAGGAAAAAAAAAAGGAAAAAGGAAAAAAAAAAAAAGAAAAAAAAAAGATAAAACAAAAAAAAAAAAAAAAGATGGGGGGGGGGAAAAGCTGTTTGTAAAAGTGAAGAGGGCCTCACATTGACCATACTGTGCCTCTCACCGCAAATAAGAAATAAAACTTTGGTAAGAACAAAGCCCAAAGACACAATAAAAGGTTGAATTACAACAAAAAACCGCAGAGTATCACTCTAAATTGGAATTATAATACTTTGAATGAATGTTATACCAGACTTTACATCAAAGTTATATTATAGAGCACATTTCCATCTCACAGGCCTTGGAGGGATGGATAGATGGACAGCAGTGCCAAACACTGGACACCAAACTCAACCCTTATTACATGCTTTAAATGGTGAACGTTCATGACCAAAAAGAGAAGTTATATATTATAAATAAGATTTCATTTTATTGTTATACTAAATTCAAAGCTATGATAATAGCTGTACTGAAAAGGGACTCACATTTAGAAGTGAGTCTGTTGCACTGTACTTCTTGTACAACCTACAATTTTGAATTTAGTTTAATAAAACATGAAAGAACATACATACTGTATATGTCCTTTTGGTCTAAATGATGTTACAAAGGCCTTTCACAATGCTTTTACATACTGTGCCAGCAGAGGGAGTTTTGAGTGTTCCTTTCACACAAAACACTTGCTTACTGAATGAAAAAATAAATCTCTCATACTCTAGTACAAAAGTGCAAAGTGTGAATGAAACGACCTCCCTTTACTTTGCATTTCTTAGTATGTCTTTGTGTTTTTCAGAGAAATATTTAATTCTGAAGTATGCATATCCTTTATGTAAATATGAATTACTCACTTTCATTCAGAAGGGAAAAAATATAGGATAAACTGCCATTTATGAATACTTCTATAGTTAGCTCAAAGTGTGGTGAAATAAAATAAAGGTAGATTTAAGCTCACGGGGTGCGGGGTGTTAAGTACACCTGTTGTGGGCTGAGAGCAGCGAACTCGGCAGATGAGTTTGGCAAGGTCGGTTCAGATCACGCGGGGGCCCCCATGGTCTCTGTGGATCTCCGGTGTGAATCCTCATGGATTGCACGAAACCTGTCAATCACAGAAAGGAAAACATCTCAGGTTGGCTTCTGCTGTCTCTCTGAATCTGCAGGATAGATGAGCGTCACATTAGGCTGATGCAGTGACATTCTCACAGTGGCGTTGTAACAAGATAATGATCTTAAAATATTACACTGACACTGAGAAAACATTTTGCACACTGGCACGTCATGAAGGATAATATTCATAGCATACCGCAAAGCCTCCAAACTTTCGCTTGCAGGTGATCATGCACCTCCTCTTGTAGATCATATCTAATACAAATTGTTGCTAGAGCTTTCTGAAAGTATTTAAAGTGAAACTAAAAATAAATATTCGGTCATCATTTACTCACTCATGTTGTTCCAAACCTATATGACTTTCTTCTGTGAAACAGAAATATATATTCAGTCCAGTGTTGTTGTTTTGGACCCTATTGACATTTAATGGGACAAAAACAGTAGAAATATTCTTCAAAATATCTTCTTTTGTGCTCCACAGAAGATAAAAACTCATACAGGTTTGGAATGAGTAAATGACCAGTTTTCATTCAAGAATTTTCTTCCATTGATATTTCCTATAGTTTTTTCCCTGTGGTGGAAAATAAACCAGAGAGAAATGTTTATTATTCTTCAGTTTGATAAGGTTTATCACGGGCTGAACTGGACTGAGAATACATATGTCACAGAGGTCTGTTCCCTTCCTGAAGTTAAACCCAGATTAGGATGGTGTGACTTCAGTGAAAAACAGGGAATCCTGGGAAGTCAGAGGCCACACCTGTGGGACTAACTCCTGACCTCCTTGTGAGCTGAGAAGAGAGTTCTGAGGGGGTGAAACAGAAAGAAGGACACCAAGATGATTGAATTTTGTTTTCCTGTCAGAAGAGGTTAGAGGATTTATACCAAAATCAACCGCCCCTCTTTATCTATCACCCCTCATCTCCCTATTTTTCTCTGCACCCACCATTGTATAGAGTACAGTGCAGCTGTCCCTTTTCCCTCTAATTTTTCTCTGTCAGATTTCAGCCTATAATTAGCAGAAAAGACCTCATTGACTCCTCACGAATGTGAATGTGTCTAGGCTGTCCAGAACTAATAGAACTAATCCCCCTCCTCCTCCTGGACATTGGTGGGCTGACAGGTTCACAAGTGTACAATGAGCGTGGTTTGGTTTCTCAACATCCACTTAAACCCCAGCACAGTATACCTTAGCAAGCACCAAAGCCACAAATCTCTGATCAGTTACAGACTCATGTGCTCCCCATGCACTCTGATAAACATCTTTACGTACTGGAATTACATCTGTGCTAAATGACCAAAAAGTTTAGACCAAAAAGTTATTTTCATAATGAAATACAGTGGCAGTGCTGGATAAAATTAACACACACTTAACAAGAAGTGAAACATTCTAGTTGAAAAAAAGACTTGCATGTGACAGCCTCAAGACAGGGTCAAAAGTCAATACTTCAGACTTTATATGCAAAGTGACTTTAAAAAAAAGCAATAATGAAAACTAGACTGTAATAAAGGGTTTGCAATTTTTACAGAAAAAACCCCACTAATGCTACAGTAAAAACTTTATTGCTTTATTTATTACCAATAATTTTTTTTTACCTTTATTACCATTGCATTAAATGCCATTTTACTGTATAAAACTGACAAATGTTTTGTGTTTGTTTTATGTAGTTCATTTTTATTCCATTATTTTAGTGGCATTTGTTTCACCCTAAAGGTGTTTTGTCTTTATGTGTCTACTGTACATACTGACCATGTTTTATGGATAAACCATTTACTCTGAACGCTGAATCATTTTGTGGCTTTCTATTTGTGCCATCTGCATTATTATGGTGGTTAATGTGAATTGAATTGTTTTATTGTAATATTTTTATCATTATAGTGCTTGTCAGCAAAGTAAAATAAATATGTGAGAAAAGGGGCTTCCTTTTGTTCAACTGTATCCAACCAGTCTCACACTCAGCTAATAATGCATACATAAACTTAACTGAAGGTCAGTAAGGTGATAAAAAAATCTGAAATCCTACCATAACAATTTCCATTTTAAATACAGTTGTGTAAGTCAGCGTGAAAAATACGACAAATGCAGCAAGCATTTCATATGCAGTAATATTTCTGTTGAAATGTGATATTAATCCCTGTATAAACCGTGTCATTCATAACATTACAAAGTCATACTCATTTTCCCCCTTTCTCACACTTCGTTTGGGAATTATCCAGGGTTAGGGTGGCTTTCCTCTGTTCCACAGGCTTTGTGTGCTTTAGCCGTGTCTCCTAAAGCCTTACGCTTCGATTTCTACAGCTAAATGTCATATTTATGCAGGCAGATGCAGTTATCCTCCATGAAGAGCAGCAAATGCACTTACTTAAGTCCAGTTGCCTTTACTGAAGGTTATTTTACTAATAAATGCAATTAGCACACTATAATGCCAATACACTTAATATGACTGGACTTGTTCATCTGGCACCAGTCATGTTTCTTAATTGCGGAGGAGTTTGCGTATGGAGCATGTGTTTTAATTAATGTGTCTATAAATAGCATGCAATGGTTGTAAACAGAAAAAGAAACCCTTATACTTGTCACAGATGCAAAACAAACTCTCAAAATAAAATATTTAGAAAATACACAATTTAATGACATTTTAATAATTTTTTATCAAAAAGATATTATATCAATTAAATAAGTTTATTTATTTTTAATTATAGGGTAAATATGTTAAAATAAAGGTATTATAAATCAATTGAGACACAGCAAAAAATAGGTCATGATACTTTGACTGACATGTTCATATGGAGGGACCTGTACCTTGGCAACCAAACTTTGGTTGCTAGGATAACATGGGCAGATGGATGGAACGGCTGATTTTCCACAGTGACTGGCTAGTTTTGTGGGTGGGGTTGTGGGGGGGTTGGGCATGACAGTCTTGATTCTCCCCACACGAGTAAGAGAACACAGCGAGATGACTTGACACTGAGAAAATGTATTAGATTCAGGGGACGAATAATTAACTGACGTCAGCTGGCGGGTAAGAGCAAAGGTTGAGCTGCAAATATAGCCGAGTTTTTTTCCCCCAATAAATCGTCTGTGGGCGTGTAAGAGCGATAGGAATGGCTGAATATGTCAAACGGACCGGTCCAGCACTCTGATTAATGTGACAGAAGTCAATGCTGAAATAGAACATCAAACACACATCACAAACAGCAGATCATTCCTCTCTTCTGGGAGAGAGAGCTTTGAGGATACTATAAACAGCCGTTATTGGTGAAAGACACACAGCAGAGGAGAGTATCTGTACAAGTAACCTGTGGTTTTAACATCTATAAAGTCAACTTCACTGTCAAAGTCAAATCATTCAGGTGTGGATATCTGCCAACATATAGGACTCTTCATTCATGTGATTGTTAAGTTACAGCCATATTACTGTATATGAAGTGTCCTGGATGTGATGTAAAAACTGCTAAATTTAAAGGGATAAGTCACCCAAAAATGAAAATTACTCCATGATTTACTCACCCTTAAGTCATCCTAGGTGTATATGACTTTCTTCTTTCAGACGAATTCAATGTCCTGGCTCTTCCAAGCTTTAGAATGGCAGTGAATGGGGGGGGGGACCCAAAAAACTGCATCCATACATCACAAAAAAGTTCTCCACGTGGCTCTGGGGGGTTAATAAAGGCCTTCTGAAGTGAATCTATGAGTTTGTGTAAGAAAAATATCCATATTTAGAACTTTATAAATCGTAATCTCTAGCTTCTGCTAACTGTCGGTTTAAAAGTAAAAAAAAAAAAAAACTGGCAGCTGTAAGTAAAAACAGTGGGAATGTTATAGGCTAGTTGTTACGTGATGGGGATATGACTAATATATTTTAATGCATGTAACTGTTAAAAATGGCTTGTTTAATTTAAAGTTAATTGCAAGTTGCCAACTGTAATGAAATTTAAATAAAAAGGACACATTAACATTGTAACCTACTGTACACAAACACCATTAGGATAACACACATAACATGATAGTCACACAAACAAAACATTAAAACACTCAAATTAACACAATGAATAACAAAAACTGAATTAAATATGCCTTTAAAATCTACACTAATGTTCATGCAGAGCATTCTGAGAGGCCCCCTTTCCTTTCCCTTTAAAAAAATAATGTAACAATGTTTTACCATAAAAAAATGCATGAAATACATACAAATCTCGTTTATAAACTTAAACTATATATTTAATATGTAACGTGATACAAAATAGTATAATATCAAAAAACATATTTTACCAACTCTGAATCAGATTATCAGTGAGACCCCTTGCAGCTATACATTAACATATATGGTTGACTAGGAACAGGATCTGTAATAAATCTGAGCCACTGCAAAACCAACTGGAAAAAGAACTGGCGTCAAAAGCATTTAGCATATCTGTGGCTTTAAACGGTCCAATACCGTAAAATTAGCACCTTTATGAAAAGACGTAAGCATCTGGACAGGAACCAGCCAGAGCATTGGGGGATATTTTGGCAGCTGCCGAGGTAGCGGTTAATGATAGAGCTGATAATATAGTTTTTATTGACCTGTCAGTTCTTATCAGAGACTTTCTCTAAAAACATCCATCGCCTTTCAGCGCCACTCTTCAAAGGTCAAAAAGTGGAGGAGGCTGCCACAGGGGTCAAAGTTCAATTGACTTGTTCTGAATTGGCAGGAGGAGATTCAAAAAATATCAAGTTTTTAAACAAGGAGAACTTAAAGTGTCAAATTTTAACGAAAGATTTTTGACCTAGTGCCAGCGACCTCATTCTTGCTATGTGGTCCTAAAGCATCTTCGAAGAAAAAAAAACATTAGGCTTGGTTTTTGAGTGAAAACGATCAAATACCTCTGACTTCAAATACACATTGCTATTTAAAGAGGGCTGCTCATGTTGACAGATCCAAACAAGAAGACATCATGCAGATACAAATGGCTCAAACCCAGTATACAAGTTGCAAATCCTGACAACTTTGCGCATGAAGTTAGGTTCAGTTTTAGCCTCCAAAATAAACCATAATTCCTTGGCCAGCCCTCATACTTCATAAAGGCCCAGTGTAGTTATCACCTAAAGTGTGAACCCACTGCTCTCACACTGTTTTTTATAAACAACAGGGCACTGCCAAGTACAACACGCACAATTCCAACTATTTACTATAAAAGATTTAATCTCAGACTGTAAACATAAAAAATATCCTGTCTGCCACAGGCAAAAAAATAGCCCTCTTGCAGGTCCATCTTGGTCCATCTTAGTTTGACTGATGAGAGGAATGTGCAAACTTGTCAATTTACGGATACTTTTTCTACTTTCTTAAGTGGGTTTCCAAATGTTGCTATAAAGGTGAAACTGAAACTAGACACTAATATATTGCTAAAATAATTACTAGCCTATATTATTTGCAACACAATTGTCTCAAGTGTTAGTAGTACAAAGAGAAAATTATTAAAAATGTATAAACGCCCATTCATACCAAAAACTATAATAACGCTCTAATGTTATAAATTCAAAAGAATAGCAATATCCAGACCACAACTATAACTATAACGGCACAGAGAATTGATATCACCGAAGTCACTGTCAGACTGATTTTTTCCAGCTGATGAATGATAAAAACATTGACAGTCAATCAAAAATCCATCCTCAAGCATTCAAGGTGACAGATTACTCAAGTACAGTGCATGCTTATAATAATCAGAACATGCGTTATTCTGTAGTAGTTATCTTTATAGCTATCATTCTTGATGTGAACGGACCTTAATTAAAGATGTCCGTTTCTAAATGAGTGCAAGAGATGATTTATGGTGTTTGAACAAACTGAACATATTCCTTCATACCACTGCAGTGGTAAACAAACATTACCAACCTGCAGGAGTGAAGAGTGCTTCCACCCTTTGTTCCTGACACCACACACACAGAAAATGATGACCCCTGCCATCAGCTTCCACCCCTTTGTGCTGAAGCCAGAGTTCCATAATAAATCATGCAGGCAAGAGATTGATGTGCGCGATGTGGAATCTTCATGTGATGTGATGATATCTAGACCACGTACATGTGGTGGCTGCCCTCTCACATGCCGAGAGAAGCTTCTGTCTCTGCTTTTAGACCTTCCATACACCCGGACCCTTTAATGTGAAAAGCTCTCGCCGCTGTAATTTGTAGCCTGCTGAAACTGTGAGGAGATTCATGGTAGGAAAATAGATGGTGGAATGTAACCATAGGTTGGGTAAATATTCAATACATAAGATTAGTTTTGAAGGGGCTGGGAGATATGACCTCCTAAATGAACGTTCTTAATCCATGCTGAAAATGGATGCCAGTAAATGAAGCACTGACAGCTAAAGGATTCACGCAGTCATGTGGAGCAACAATAAAAATGAGAAGTGACTTAGAACCTTATTATGGTACAAACTAAAGAACTAAATACAGTTGATGCCACAAATCTGTGCTACTTGCAAAATGTTTTATTATTTTTTGATAAAAGCATCTTGCCAAAATGCCATAACTAATATATGTAGGCTAGGTTATTTATTATTTGGCCAAATATTGGTCCTTAATCAGTGTTTCCAACCTGGTCCTGGGCGCCCCCCAACACTGCAAAGTTGAAGTCTCCCTTATCCTGCACCCACCCATTTTCAGGCCGGAGCTCTCTTTTAATGAGCTAATGAGTTGAATCAGGTGTGTTTGATTAGGAAAACACAAAATGTGCAGTGCTGGGGGGCGCACAGGACCAGGGTTGAGAAACACTGCTCTAACATATACAATTAGAGAAACCATCATTTGGGTCAAATATGTGGGAACATTTTTATTTGAAATGCTGCAACCTACATATACTCTACCATTCAGGGTCGGTAAGTCCCTGATGTTTCCATAAGATTGCATATATGTGACCCTAAACCACAAAATCAGTCATAAGGGTCAATTTTTTGAACAATTGATACATGAAAAGTTGAATAAAATAAATAAGATTCCATTGATGTATGGTTTGTTAGGATAGGACAATATTGGCCGAGATACAACCCGAGATACAACTATTTAAAAATCTGGAATATGAGGGTGTAAAAAAAAAAATCAAAATATTGAGAAAATAGCCTTTAAAGTTGTCTAAATGAAGTTCTTAGCAATGCATATTACGAATCAAAAATTAAGTTTTGATATATTTAAAGTAGGAAATTTACAAAATATCTTCATGGAGCATGATCTTTACTTAATAAAGAACTTCTTTACTTCTTTACTTGATAATTTTGGACCAACAATGTTTTTTTGTCATTGCTAAAAATATACCCAAGCGAATAAGATGGTTTGTTGGGACAGGGTCAATTGTGTATTGTCTTCATTTTAATATATTTGAACATGCTTTATTAAAATGTGGTGGTAAAGAGAATTTTCAACGGCCATTACTCCAGTCTTCCAGTGCACATGGTGCCTTCGACAATTTGTGGTGTTGTGTTGCTTAATATTTTTGTGGAAACCACAATTTTTTAAGGGTTCTTTGATAAATAACCAGTTTATAAGAACAGCATTTATTTGAAATGGAAATCTTTTGTAACATTATAAATGCCTTTAATGTCACTTTTGATAAATTTAATACATCCTTGCTGAATAAAAACCTTTTAATTCTTTTAAAAAAACAAAACAAAAATTATTTTTTAATGGTAAGGTGGTAGTATGTGTGTGTGTGTGTGTGTGGGCATCAAGTTGGTTTTTTGAAAGAAATTAATGGTTTTCTTCAGCAAGTATGCATTAAATAGATGAAAAGTGACAGCAAAGAGAAAGCAAAGAGATGTGTTATATATAAACACATATATTTATATACAATAAATCAATAAATACAGCTTAATAAACTTGTTATTTGTTGAGAATAACAAATTTATTAGACCACCTGTCATAATAAAGAAAAAACACAAATTTTTAGAAAGGAAAAACTGTCAAAAAAACCTGTGGTAAAACTAAAACTGGAGTTAACTTCTTTTTTTCTTTTTTTTTTACTGTTATTTATTAGGCAAATAACAAACTGAAACAACTAAATAGTCTTTATTTACACATAAAAACCAAAAAACTTAATATCTTGTATGGCCTCCTTTGGCCTTGATAAAAGCTTGCGTTCGTGCTGGCACTGTTTTTATGTACTTCTCATTTGTTATTGACTGTAATTGGGCATCTTAATAAAACAGTTAATAAAATACTGTACAATTTTTTCTGCATTTCTTGTAAAACAGTAAATTCGAACATTAATAGATAACAATAATAATCACATTTTAACATTAGAAATACTATTGTGACCAAAGTGCTTATACATACTGGTGGATTAACCATTACATTGATTTTGGTAAAATTAATCGGTAATCATATGGGCTGAAGCAACATACAGTAGATTTACCTGTATATATATATATATATATATATATATATATATATATTTATATATATATATATATATTATATATACTGTATGTTGCTCAAGCCCATATGATACTAATAATTGATGTACTGATTATAATATACAATAACCCTAGGGGGACTATTTCCTCACTATCAGCTCACTTCTGGCCATCACTTCACGCTGATGACTGTGACCTTAGTTCAGCAGCTCTGCTGGCCGATACTCATCTCCCTCATCACTCATCACCAGCACTGAAGCACAGTAATTACTGGCCCTAAACTCATCTCCACTCAGACTTCAGACAGAGACTGTCCACATGCAGCGCTAACTCCCTAACCAGATGTCACAGTGTACATCTTACTAGGTATCTGCATATCAAATTGCTGTCCAGAACCGTAACTGAACAGAACAGTGACTGCAGAAAGGTCATATTAGAACAGCTGAGGACAGGAGTTGCATTTCTCAGGTTGAAGCTCTCTAGGCCTCTGTTCCTGATAGTATGAACCGATTGCTTTGTTTACTCAATGGCCGACTGACAAAACTGAAAGTTTCTGGCTAGCCATCTTCATAATCTTTTCCAAACATATTTTGGTATTCAGAGCTACAAAACGTATTAATTAAACAGTGTCATCAGGCTGATGCTGTCTGAAATAAATATAATGACCTGTAACGACACATGTGTGGTGTAAACTATCAGAAATGTGGCACCAGGACAGAGAGAAAGATATCCTCCAATATTAGATTACATTAGCCCGCTCTCTCAAGTACAGCGATGGTCACGTTGTGTCGTGGCCTCCTTACTCAGTACCGTAGTGCTCACCAGAAGCCAATGGAGTTTTAAATATGCTGTTTGGATTTAATTATGCTCTGCTCTGCTCTGCTTCAGGGAACATCGAAGCTCCGCATACCCGTAATGTTATCTCTACAGTCTATCCATTACTAATGCGATTAAAAAAATTACAGGCCAGCTTTGTGACATAATGATGCAGAAAATAAGTCTCAGATCATATAGGTTCGCCGCAGGGCACCGCACATAGTACAGCAGATGAGAATATAGCAATTTGTCAAGCTGAATGTAATGAGTAACACCTGCTTCTCAGCACAATGCTGTACACAACCACAGTCACACACTGTATGTAGCCGCATACGCAGCGAGGGTCAGTCGCATTCTCTTGTGACAGAGAACACAGGTGGCCAGTTCACTCAAGCCCAGCTATGATAATCCCCACATCCCATGCCAGTTTGTTCTAACATCAGCTGGCAAGTTTGAAGACCTTGCATTGTAACAGGACAATTACCACAATTCATCTTTGACTTACACGCTGTGTTCATTCTAAGCATTTTCTGGTTGACAGTACTCTTGTTGCAGTTGGCTTCAGGTTATGCAATTTATTAAGCCAACAAGTTGAGCTGTATTTGCACAGAGAAAACAAGCAATTAACATAGAATTAATTGATTTTCGTTAAAGATATGTTGATCGTCCTGCCGAAGAAGAAAGGTTTGTCTCATTAAGAAGCCTTCTGTTTCTCCACCAGCCCATGGTGCTGAAACGGAGGTGTTAAAATGAGGACTTGATTTATTAAGTACTAATTGTTGGTGTGAATGTCTCTGCTCTGGTCTGGTGCGGGTTACTGACAGTCTCCACTGAGTGTGAACTTTTAGCGGCTGGCAGATTCATGGGATGAACCCCTGCTGAGGAAAGAATATTTTTGAAAAGTTGCAAAGTTGTTGCCACCACTCGAAAATCGCCCCTCGTGTCCTAGGGGGGTATTGTTTATTTTTTTCACCTCCAACAAGCTAGTGATTGATGAGAGAGAGAGAGAGGTTGTCTGTGAAAAGAACAGAGGCAGGAGAGAGAGGGAAGTGAGCAGGACATGGAGGTGGAAGAGAGGAACGGGCCTAAAATAAGCCAGTCATGGGTTTGGACTGCTCACAGGTCAGTGGCGAAGATGTGTTCACAAGCCATCACATAGGCCACATGACAGGGATGGCAGACCATTGCTGGGGGCCCAAAAAAAGAGAGGCCCGCAGCTCTATTTATGGAGCAGAAATTCAGCTATGGACACACACTGTCAGCTCATGATGGATCAGTGAGAGAGGCCTGGGATGGGTGGGCAGCAGGGTTATATTATTGCAGCACTGGGGTTTTAGGGACAACATTTCACCAAGCATGTATGGGCCCCATTCAGGGGACGAACTGAGATCCCGATCATAAGACATCTGTGCTTTTATAGCTTTACTAAAAGAGTGTAATCATGTCAGCAACCTATGTAAAAGTTAGCTTTATCATATTTTGTACAATTCATTAAAGGAATAGTTCACCCAAAAAGGAAAATTTTGTCTTCATTTACTCACCCTCAAGTTGGTCCAAACCTGTATGAGTTTCTCCTTTATGTTGAACACAAAAGAAGATATTTTGAAAAATTCTGAAGAACAAAACCAAAAAGTGTTGATCCCCACTGACTTCCATAGTAGGGAAAGTAATAATATGGAAGTCAATGGGGACCATCAACTGGTTGATAACCAACATTCTTCAAAATACCTTCTTTTATGTTCAACATAAGAAAGAAAACTAAGAAACTATAACAGGTTTGGAAGAACGACAGTTGCGTGGAGTAATGAAGACAACATTTTTGGGTGAACTATCCCTTTAAGAGACAAACCCTCTGTAGTTCATACAAAATAACTGCTAAAAATGGTATGTGTTTTATTTTTTTAATGTTTAAACATATCACATTTATACTGTATAGCTTCATTCTAATATATTTTATATATAAAGCCTTCATAATCAATTAGTCTAAATTCATAATTAAGCATGGTAAACCTTTTTAAAAAGGTAATTAATGATGCCATGATCAATTTGTTTATGCATGGTGAAGCAAGTTGTTTACACAGATCAAAGCAGGGCTTCCTCTTACAATCTAGCATTTAATACTCTCCACAATGCCATTATAAAGGTTGCTGAGTATGCCCAGATTTTCTCCAGCACATCTGCTGCAGAGGGTTGAGTGCGTTCTCCAAGACTCATCTTTGGAATAGCAGTGATGACCCCTGGAGTGAAAGTCTGCAGATCCCGTTACGACCCCGCTTCAGCCGTCCGGCCTTATGATTTATTTATCTGCTCAGAATTTACAGCTTGTGAAATAGTCTCAGTTAACAGCACAGAGCGGGACGAGACGGGGCGCAGAACAGTGCTGGGGGGCAGGTGGAACAATAGAGCCAGCTTCACGGAAGGCGCAAGAAGGACCTGTGCACGTACCAGCGTTTGCAGCTGGTGTATGCGTTCCTCATGTCTGAATGACGCACCTCACTCAAGGAGGAGCGTATAAATCCAGTCAGTAAGGAGGAGGGGACGTGTCACATAACTGGTTGTCGTTTTTTTTAAGACGTGAGGAAACATCACTCGGCTTGATTTCTTTTTTGAAATACAGCAATACCATGAAAGCTTGTGCTAACATTTATAGATAAGAGCACACAGGGGTCTACTAGTGCCACTGACCCTTACACTCATAAAAATAAAGCTTCTTTATTGACATTGATGGTTCCAAGAAGAACCTTTAACATAAAAAACCGTTCCATTCACAAAGGTTCTTCAAAGTGAAAATAAGTTCTTTAGATTACTAAAAAGAAAGAACACCATATTTTTTCTAAGAATTGTTAACTGAAATGGTTCTTCTGTGGCATCGTTGCGCAATAACCTTTTTGGGACCTTTATTTTTAAGAGTGTACAAAGTTTTAGCTCTGGCCAAAATAGAGACTTTAAAGGACTAAGGCACTGAATATACACAGATTCAATTCACAGATTGTGGTTTATTTTGCTCTAAAACTCAGGCCTCTCAAAAGCATAAGCACAGAGCTTTTAGGTCTGTCAGTGTGTGGCTTAAAAAACCCTCCACATAGCAGAACTCTCCCATACTGTTCACCAATATCATATTTTGCATTTATTTATCTCCTTAATTGATTATAACAAACAGGTTCTTTATTGAAATTATATATTATATAAATAATGTATGGGTCAAAGAGTGCAAAGAGGGGCTGTGACAAACCACTGTTCTTTAACTTTGTCCTGTTGTGAACTAGGCTGTGGTGAGTGTTTGTGCTGGTGGTTGTGGTCTGGGCACTGCGGGGCCAAAGGTCATAAAGACTTTTGCCTCATAAATGTCTGCTCTGTGCCTGCATGCATGACTCTATGCATATATTTTAATGTAGTGGCTTCCACTGTCAATTGTCTTTCTGTGCTGCTGCGCAGAAGAACATTGTGAATTTGGAGTAGTGAGTACACTCTTAAAAATATAGGTGCTTCATGATGCCATAGAAGAACTTTTTGTCTAAATGGTTCCATAAAGAACTTTAACATCTGAAGAACCTTTCAGTTTCACAAAAAAGTTCTTTGTGGCGAAAGAAGGTTCTTAAGATTACAAAAAGGTAAGAAAGAGATGGTTATTTAAAGAACCTTTGACTAAATGGTTCTTTGTGGAACTAAAAATGGTTCTTCAATGGCATCGCTCTGAAGAACCTTTTGAAGCACCTTTATTTTTAAGAGTGTGGAGCGGTCGGGCACCTGGGTATTATTGTTTGAAATCACAAGGTTCACGTGTTCCCATACTAAGACCCTGATTGTGGCATGACCAGTGATGCTCCAGATGATGTGTGAAAACGGAGTAGTTTTAATGAAGAAATGTGAGCAAAAATGTAACTTTTAAAATGCACATTTCAATCAACAGGCCTGTCAAAAGAATTATGTTCGGTTAATGGCTAATAAAAGCTTGCTAGGTGTCCAAAAAAATGTTTTAGATATATAAGAAAGGGCAACAAAATTAAACTAGAGTATGTGCTATAAACAATTTGTCATGAAATGAAAAGTAATTATTATTGTATTATATAATTAAATAATTTGTTTAATTTGTATTTAAAAGATATATTAGAGTGATTTTTAAATTCTATGTAAATTCGAATTTAAAATAGTATAATTAATATTAACTTGATATAAAAATAATAATTATTATATTACAGCATATTTACAGTAAAATGAGTATTTTCCAAGCTTTAAAATAAAAACATGAATTGATAAATTTTACAAGAAAAAATACTACCGTTTTCTGCTCAAAAATTTCATGGTTCATGTAATTTTGTTTTTAATTGACTGTTGTAATGTTTATATGAAAAGTTGACACAACTAAGCAATTTTTAGTGGAGAAAATGTGGATCCACTAATTTTTAACACCATTTTTATTTACATGGACACCATCAAAAATGGCATTAGTGCACATTTTAAATTCCTAATTTTCTAATAGGGGACACCGATTACTAGATATTTTTCTTTTCTTACAAAAAACGGTTTAGTGGTCTTCAAGGGATTATTCTTCCATTGCAGTAAGGGACAAAAAAGGACTCCTCAATAAGGAGGAAACTTACTGAAAGTAAAGAAGTAAACAAAAAACCCAAACTTACTAACCCACACCAAATGGGGTCAGTCGGACCCAAAAAGGGGGGAGATTTTGCAGGGGTGGGGGGCAGCAGAAGCAGACTAAAGGGAATCCAAAAGTGGAAATGTCATAAATCAGCTGGATTTTAGAATCTGATGACAAACCTAATTCCTGTCTGAAAAGAGCCGAGCCATCCCCTCCTGACTGTCATCGAAGCTGGCCTATAAACATCGCAGCTGTCAGCCAAACTCGCGAGGCCCGCAAAGGACATGCCATTGTACCTCTCGCATGCTCTCTTCCTGGGCCATTTCTGGAATGGAGGTGCTGGTGAATTCCATTTTACATTTTGTCACATTCGACCCCTTGCTCAAACCCTGCAAAACTCCACCCCGACAACCCGATCCACCAGCCACCATCTCAGGCCACCACTTCATTTGGTGGTGTCTGACCATCTGTTGAAGGGCATTACTTCTTTAAAATCCCTTCATCCTCCTATTGCTTCTAAAACAGGTTGTGAAAACTTAATATGGAAACATGGGTGATGGTTGGATGCTGAGAGAAGGAAAAGGGGGGATAAAGCTGGGGGTAGGGGGTATACATACAGTGCTAAATGTTACCACTGCGAAAAGTGAGTAGAGGAGCTTAAGAGGCCATTTTCCACTCAACAAATGTCCCCCACTGCTGCCAAACACAAACTCTACAACACAGATCATGGTAATTAAATAGGCCTTCACATATATGTTATCGCATATGCAAATCATAAACATATTTTGTCATGAATATGGTCAAATATATAAACTTATTTATAAAAAGGGAAATGATTAAAATATAAAAAGCAATATATAGACTGACATCAGCAAAATACATTTACAATGTTAAAAGACCTCTATTTCAAATAAACACCGTTCTTTCTAAATGTCTATTAATCAAAGAAACCTGAAACAAAAGTATTATGGTTTCCACAACCATTATTAAGCAGCACACCTGTTTTGAACATTGAAAACAATAAGCAATAAGGGCAGTTTTTTAGCTTCCAATCATTCAATATTAGAATTAGGTGCAAAAACCGTCCCGATAGCCAGGAAGTTCCGATATTGGGCTTAATTTTATGGTGCCCGCGTAGGTGGTATGGACCGAGCACAAAATCCGTTTCTTGGACGCTTAACCACGCTGAATTAAAACATCCAGCAGGAGACCATTGAAATGGAATCAACCGGGACCCCCAATCCCACAGCCCACCTCAATTGGCAGTATACGTTAAGCAAATCAGAAATACATACACTCTTAAAAATAAAGGTGCTTCAAAAGGTTCTTCAAGCGATGCCATAGAAAAAAAATTTTTGGTTCCACAAAGAAGCATTCAAAGGTTCTTTAAATAACCATCTATTTCTTACCTTTTGTAATATTGAAAGAACCTTCTTTCGCCACAAAGACCTTTTGTGGGAAAACAAGGAAAGGTTCTTTCAGATGTTAAATTTAAAGGTTCTTTATGGAAACCTTTTAGGACAAAAGGTTATTATCTATTGCACGAAGCACCTTATTTTTAGAAGTATATGCAAAATATGATATCCGCTTGTAATGCCTGCTGAAAACAGCTTTGCAGTAGTACAGGAATAAAATAAAGTACATTTTAAAAATATTAATCTTATACGGTAGTATGTTAAAATTGCAGTAAGTAATAAAAGAATGTAAAATATTACTGGTGTTAACATTTTTTGATAAAATGAAAATGCAAGCCTGGTGGAGTGTGTATAAGTGTATGAGGCCTGTGTGTTGAAACAAAATGTATTATTAATGATTAAATAAAATTAAAATGAAAATATATTAAAAAAGATTTTTTAATTGTGCAGCCCCAAGGAATTTTTCTGCTTATTTGTGGGCGGTCAAATCCAATGAGAAGCCAAAGAACTGAGCAAAGCAAAGAAGGAAAAATCGAAAATTAATTTTTTTTAAAAAGCATGCATTGACAATATATGCAATGAAATTAAACAAGAATCCAACAGAGCCATTTTGTTTCTGTGGACAGACTTTACAGAGAAACTGTATTTCCTCTCACTCAGAGGTAGTCTAGAGACTGGACTAATTGCAGCTTCCTTCAAGTTAAAGTGGGACATAAATGCTATGAAGAATTATGGCTTGGAATAAATTTGTAACAAACTCTAAAATGGGGGCTTCCACCTCATCAGTTCTTTGGCCTGTGCATTGGACGCGACACATCATAAATAAGCAAGAGAATGTCACAGGGGCTGCTTCCTGCCTAATTAAATAAATGTGTGCTGTGTGATGCTGTGAATGCCCGGTGTTGTGTGTGTACCATATGTATGACAAATGCACACACATCTTGCCACAACACACGTGCAAAGGTCACATACTCACACACAAACTTCCTGCCTGCATCTTTCTCTCTTTCTCAATCATGTCCTGACAAACATACAATAATAAACCAGTTCCTGATCTCTTAACAAGGACTATACATCAAGCCATGTTTCATTGTAAGAAGCCTTGACAATTCATGGAGCAGAAAAGTGTATTTAAAACATCAGCAAATACCTGCTTTATACACTTTTAGCATGCAATCAATAAAATCTAACAGTAACAGAACAATAAAAAGTGGAAAATGTGATTTATTTGTATTCATATAGGTACAACTCAGTGAGGTAGACTCATAAACCCAGGCCGCACATCTCATATCCTTCTCAAGTCTAAAATAATCTAGTTAAAATGTTAAAATCTGTCGGAAAGCAGCCACCAGACCTGAAAATGGACCCAAAATGCTTAGCTCAAAAGACTTAAACTAACACTCCAGGCTCAGATGATGTCAGTCAAAACCTAAATACTCTTGTCTAAGCTCAACGCTAATTGTATCCATCATCACCTGTGGGAATCGAGACATCCCGCCAACACAAAGCTGGTTTTGCAGAGGCTGGACAGACCAGCTCTAGGGCAAATGGCTGCCATTGTTCTCATTCTCTACCACACCAACTCCATTGTCATTTTTGGGAGGGTGATTGCTGTAATAGCCTTGTAATTGGCTTTAAATGGATTAGGACTGACGCACGGCAGTGAAAATCTGGACAGCATGCAGATACACACCACAAATACGTAGACTGAGCTAGACACAGTCTCTACATGAAAACTTAATTTTTTAGTGGTTCAAATGGTTTGTAAGAGAACAGTGCAGAATTGAAGTTGATCCTTAGTTGATCCTTGGGGTAAAAGGTGAAAAAATAGTACCACATTAAAAAGTACACCTCTTACAGTTTTGAAATTCTATTCTGGACCAAAACTCTCAGAAGATTTTAGGATTGTAAGGGAATGTCAATGTTCAATGTATTTGTCTTGGTGGAATAGATTGCTACTGATGTTGGTTATTGCTGTTGTTGTACATTATTGCTGCTGCAGCAAAACAAGTACAGGAACTTGCTACTACCAACGCATACGGCGATACAGTGCTGTGAGTATTTAAAGGACATAACGCTTCACTAAGTTGCATATATAACACCTAGCATCTATTAAGGTGGAAGCTGCGGGAGGTGGAGGATTTAAGAGGAACTATAAAAGCATGCGCGACAGGCTTAATGAATGGCTAAACAGCGTGTAATATTAAAGCAGAAAGCTCTAATGGTGCGCATGGCAACATGAACCAATTCAGCTTGTGGCAAGTAATTAACGCTGTGATTATCATCGTTTATGTTAATGACCATCAGCCGGCGCCTTCTAGAGTTTCACAATATGGGGACATAATGACAGCTATAATATAAAAAAAAAACACACAAAAAAAAAAAAAAAACAAAGTACAGCTTTAGAAATTTAAAAAAACAGTTTTACAAATAAGGCATATTTATACCATAAATATATTTGTATAGTTATTACGGAGTCCAAAATATCAACTCTACCCTAAACTTTACCACTTCTCAACAATATAAAACAAAAATGCAACAGGCAGATTGTACAGTGAATTGTACATTACTTTTAGTTATATTATACTATTATATTCCAAATTATTCTGGGTTAAATGATTTGCTTAGCCTCCAAAATCTGATTATTACTTATAGGTGTGACTATAACATCAAATATGTTGAGAGTTATATGAACAACTGAAATATGATTGTTATTTATTATTTCCTAGTTTTTTTTTTGTTTTTTGCGAACAAAACTGAAGGGGTACAGTTACAGGGTCACACACATTTCTTTCATAAATATGTATTTTCCCACATCAACATGATTTCAAACATATAACAATTATCATGGTTACATACCATTTTTCTTATGCAGACTAAGGTCTTAAGTATTGTTTTAATTAATACTACAGAAATTTATCAGAATGATGCTGATTAACAAAGATGAAAGTTTAATGTACATTTTCAAAAGTGAAATGGTTCAATGCAGTCAAAATAAATGAGCCGCTGTTAACAACGCTATTACAACAACTGGCTGCAGTTTCCATAGTTTCTTTTAATGGAAAGACTTTACAATAAGGTTCCATTTGTTAACATAAGCTAACATGAACTAACAAAGTAAAACACTTCTGAAGCATTTATTAATCTTAGTTAATGTTTATTTCATTCACTATCTGTTAATATTATTTCATAGATCAACATGAACTAAAAATAAGTTACATTCCATTAACTAATTTGAACAAAGAATAATAAATACTACTCCGTTTGCTTTCCATTAGCGTTGTGTATACCCAACACCAGCTCAGAAACAAGCATTTTGAACACGCACAGGCAGTAATAACTGAATAAAAGTAAGTGTTTGTTTTAGTGGAAGAGAGAAGTCCTTTCAATTAAAAGACCATCTCTCACTGGGGCTCTCCTTACTGCAGTAAATTTAACTTGGCATTCCTTTGTACGGAGCAGGTGTTTGGGATTACCGAGCAAACCCTCTGTCTGAAGAAGGCTTGGGAGGAGGGAGTGTGGTCACAGAGATGGAAAAAAAGGTCCAGGGTACAGTTGTTCTGGGACATATGAACTTAAACTTCATGCCATTCCTATATTAAGATTTGTTTCCTCTTTCAAACTCTAGTTCACTTGCCAGTAAAACATATTAGCGGACATCCACATGCACTGAATAGTTTAAGTGACTATAATGGAGTGCTTCATCTCAATTATTACATTCAAAATTGAATCTACAATGGAAAACCAACCTCTTTCAGCACCTGCTTTCCAGACCAAAAGTGTAACATAAGGATGCTAATCTAGCTATAACGTTTATTGTTTCCTTTAAAAGCCTGTGAGACTGTGAACAAAAGCTGGTCACTAATTCCAGTCATCCTCCTGCTCGCTGCTGTGGTGAACGAGGTGTTAAAGGGTTAAACGCAAACTATCCTGAATTACAGAGGCACATGTTTTGCCAAACATAAGGGCACAGGAACACACACAGGCACAGAGGTATTTTCATGTAGCAATTGCGCACCCTAACAACTGAATTGACATTTTCATGGAATTACAGGAGATTGATCTTGGGCCAATCAGGGGAATAAATAAATATATAAAAGTGCCATTACGCACAAAAACACCCCAGGTTTGAGGTCTAAAAGGGTGTGCTGATGCCAAATGCCACCGGTCGAGCGAAATAAAGGTAAAGCAATGAAGCCTGTAGGCCTGCACTGCCAGAAAGTTTTCACCAGGCCTGCTACTATGGATTAGCTGTGCGACAATAGCGTTTTGTGACCATATTAGAATGCCATTTTTACCCAACTAACCGCTTTGAAAGGTGATTAACATGGAGCTGTTTGCAAAGGCTGGCTTGAAATTTCCATGAAACCGATGGCCCAGGTGAGGGGTGGAGGAGAATGCAGCGGCTGTTCGTCAAACCTGCATTCAGACACGCACCCAACACATATCTACATGCCTCGACACATAGATTGATGAGCGGCTAACATAGATGGCGAGGCCCTGGCATGGCCTACTCTACAAACACAATCTTAAGCCAGCCATCATAGTAACATTTTATGTGACAAGCATTATAAAGGTGATTTATTGTACGCATGTGTGTTGGCAGAATATTTCCCAGAATATTTAACTGTTGGGGGGGCTCTGGATTAGCTCTGCATTTTCAAGTAGCTTGAATGATGGCTGTTCGTGCTGTCCATCTATCGACCGTTAAACAAACTTCCTGTGAAAATAATGAGCGGAACAAATCGAACTGCAGAATGAGGCGCAGAGGCATAGTCGAGGACTGAGGAGGCACATTGGTTTATAGAGAGGATAAAAGCGTGCCTAAAGCTGCGTGGTGTTTTTACAGGCCTATATTATTTATGGCACGATTTACTCAATCGTCGCCGCACTGATAATGCACCCAAAACAATTTCTACAGGTCAATACTTTACACTATAAATACTTTAGCCTTGCAATATAAATTCACAAAGGCAATGTCTAGTCAATCACAATTACAGTAAACATTACAAACATATTTATTGCTCCAGTAAAACGATCATTAATAATAGCAAGCAATATCGCTCTACCTAGCTACATTGACCAGGGTGTCTTTTCCACTGTTTAGTTATGCTGTGTCTGTTTTGAATAAAGATATTTTGAAGAATGTGTTGACTGTTCAAGACAGGGTCCAAAACAACACTGAATCATTGTCTTTTATGGACAGTTCAAACATCCTTTAAAATATCTTATGTCAGTGAGTAAATGATGACGGAATTTACATTGCCTGAACTACCCCTTCAGTAAAAACAAAGCTTTGTAGTGATGGATACCTGTTTTTCTATATCAAGGTCCTAAAAATTCAGGAGAGGAAAACAAAGCTATGTCAATTCACAGAACAATTAACCAAGTAACAAACTGTTTAGGCTATTTTTATTTCATTTGTATTATTATCCTTATTGTCTTTTATTGGTTATTCTTTTGCAATAGTTTCCCTTTCTGGAATGTAGATATGTTATTTATATTCATATTCATTTACAGGCTACGCACAAGAGCACACTTAAACTAAAGGATTTATACTTACACTAATTGGTTGGTGATTTATTTAAGAATTTGGCACAAAGTTGTTTCATTTTTAAGCAAATTTTTCAATGACTGCTTTGTTGAACTCAGGGATCTCATGTGTTTCTTAGAAATGTTTTAATTTTAACAGTCTGATGATTTTAACAAGCGGGGCAGTCTCATATCTGCCCATTTTTCACCACAGATTTACAAGCTGTTGAGCTTGGGAGGGCAGTGGCACCCTCTATTTTTGAATAATGCTGAACACCTTTATGAGCTAACAATTTAAGTTAACAATTTAAGATTGATTCAGTCTACATAAAGGTCTATGTTTTCAAGTGAATGAATAGGCCTACTGCTCATACAGTACAGGCAAGGCACAGATGGTCCCTGGGTTTCTTGGTTAAATTACTAAAAAAAGGTCTGTGGCTTACACAAGCTCTAGATATTTTCATATTTTACAGATATGATTTTTTTGTGCCTACAGAGTTTGTTGACGACATTAAACAACATCATGCCGAACACGTAAACTCATCTACTCATTAGTCTGCTATTACAGCCTCATTGTGTTTATAGTCTCACATTTGAAAACTATTCCAATTCAGATTTTCAGGGGAAAGACTGAAATATTTTTGGAAGCCTAATGGTGGTAAAGTCATATGACTTTGGTGTAGTGGTGTTTTGTTTTTTTGTTTTTTTAATTCTGGTGACTGTTTTTAGGCTTAACATTTCTTAAAAGCTGTGATGAACGAAACATGTAAGAATCATAAACGTTTGTTGGTCACAGAGCTTATTTTCTGCAATAATCAAAAAGCCAACTGAAAAAGAAAAAAAGGGTGATGTGAACTTCCTGGGTTGGCCTACAAAAAATTCGCCATCACTCCAGCACTCTAACAGAACTGTTGTTAATGACATCCTCACACAGATGGGGGAGTAATAACTTGTGTTAATTAATTGGTTCGAGATTAATGTCAGATTACTGCTGTAAATAATGTACATGGCATATGAGAACTACTTTGCAATTGTTCTCTGTTGTTTGCTTTCTAGATGGTTGATTTAGCCATTGGTTTCTTTCCACATATGTCATACTCCATGGTTCACCCTGTGTACTAGTGCACATTTACACTCTTCAAACACAAAACTTGATAAACTATAGAAACATTTTCTACAAAATGTTTATATATAAACTTCTAACCACAGATCAAGAGCTTTAGTTCTAACCACATAACATTGCAACACTGTTTTTCAAATGTTCATTGGAACTATGAATGAATGAATGAATGAATAATGCATTTATATAGTGCTTTATTGTGTATTGTTGTACACCCAAAGTGCTTTACAATCATGTGGGGGGGCGGGCGGGTCTCTCCTCAACCACCACCAGAATCATTGAACTATGTTGGTAACAACAGAACTTGCGACCATAGATGACTAAGGATGATTTGGGAAACGCACACCATAGAGCCGATTTCTAAAAGTTATGTGTTTTGACAGAGTTTGAGGTTTCAGCCACACTCTTCTTATCTCACGTCTGGTTTTGGGGATGCTTGATTCAGTGCATGCTTCAGCAAGGTCACTAGCAAGATCCATGGGACCAGTCCAGGCCGGACTTCTCTCATTAGAGGAGGAAGTGCCTCAGTGGGGGATCTCTGTACTCCACAGGTACTGAGCCACAGGAAAAGGGGTCTGGCCCTGGGCTCAGCTGTTTCCATCTGGACTTATCGTTTCATCAGAACCACTTGCTTTGAGAGGGTGTTGGCATCTCCAACATCTCTTTTCCTCCCTCAAGTAAAAAGTTCAAACACTTCCTTTTGACCTACATGTCTATGGCTTTTAAATATAAGAAACTATTAATGGTTTAGATCAGTTTTAAAATGCTACACTTGTATAATGTTAGCATCTGTTAAAAACATGTCAAATTCCTGTGCATTTTAAATCTGGGCCTTTAGCGTGATACATTAAGTTAAGAAACATTGTTTTATAATAAATATGACTACATATGGATTTAAATTTCTTTAAAATGTCAGAGTTGACAATAATGTGTCATGTAGCTACATGGGGAGTTATTATGAAACAGTCAAATTAAGCCACCAGCAAAAACATGCCATAATGCTGGACGCTTGAGCTGGGTTTAAACTTAGACTTAAGAAAACTCAGAAGACATCTTGCCAAAAAAAAGCACTTAACTACCATATTTTAAGTGAAAGCAGCACAGTCACGGAAAACATCTCTTGCTCTGTTGACTCTCTAATTGCATACGTCACATAATGCATGAGTGCGTAAAACTCAGGTACGTGTACAAAGAGTAAATTGACTGGTTTTAAATCTGACAATCTGAAATTAGATTCTAATCACTCGTACTGTGGTGGAGGGATTCGCTGGAGATCCTGTAAACGTCAAACAATAAATTCTGATTAGATAAACCTTTCGCCAATATTCATGTAAAAATTTACGGTTAGAAAACAATTGAAAATTGGAAATAGAAAAAGAAAGCGGAAAGTACATACAATGGAAACGTAATCTGAGCAATTGACTTGTACCGTTGCATTCAATAGGAATTCTGAGTTATTTACTCAAACAAGTTCAGTGCTGGTAGAATCATGTGAAAGAGAAACACAAGATGGCAATAGTTTACCAGAAATCTTATCTTACATAGCCATACTTTTAAACCAGCTGTGTGGATTGTCAGAAGAAACACTTCCGATTTTCTCATTGTTTTTTTTTTTTATTCTTCTAGGACGGAAGTGTCTGCATGCGTTCTGGTTTTGCTCAGACTGATGGGACGGCATAGCATTTTGTTAAAGGTTAAAATCTGGATCCCCAGAAAAGATCAATCATTGTAAACAGATCTGACACTCTAAGCTGTCACTCAAAGTCCTGTTTGGTGAGCAGAGCCTTGTTATGTAGTTTGTAGTCATAATACATCTATGGGCAAGTTTTCAATTTACATATTGCATTTTGAGAGATGCCTTGCTAAAATTAATTAATAAATAATAATTCAAATATGTTGAAAGGAAAACGAATATAAAAGGGAATCTATGAGTATTTCCTGAAAACAAAACAGTAGATCTTTGTTGTAACACAACAATGTGGGTTTGGTAAATAATGTATGGAATCTATTCAGTATACTTCAAATGTTTTCCTTTACACTTCAACATTCAGATTTCCTGAATTTACCTGTCCATTCTGGGTGTGAGAGTCCATGGTTCCTTTTTACAGAGGACAAGTTGATTTGAAATTTTAGCAGAGCTTTGTTTTGAAGTACCAGACAAATAATTGTGCATAATTATCAGAAATAATGTCCAGATAGATGGAGATGTGCCAAATTATGAAATCATGCACTCTTCGATTGCATATCCAGTCATTACTAGAGCTGCACTTGAAAAACAGGTGTTTCTAATACAGAGAGATGTCTCTACGGTCTTCTGCCCCGTTTACTTTCTGATGATGATTCAGATATGATATTTCATAGCTGGAACCGAACACATGATGGGAAGTGATCTGAGAAAGAAGAAAAATAAAGAGGAACAGAGAGAAAGAGAAAAAAAATTACTCACTTCTGAAGACATCCATGTAATAGATGCTGATTGTGCTTTTAAATCAATGAAGTCTGTGCCAGGATAATGAGGACCAAAGCCCAGACATGAGAGAAGTGATCATAAATACATACTCTAAATGTATTAAGAGCAGACATATTAAAACCAGAAATGTAAAAATTACCCACATCCAGCGTCTAACAGATTCCTCTCTCCCCAATCCCTCTTGCCCTCATTCTCTCTCTTTAAACAGGTGGAATATTTATATGCATCACCACAGCGAAAAAGATGAATTTGATCCACATGGTCGTCTCTTTCTTCTTTATTTCAAAGAGAACAGCAGGATCAATCTTTTGTTTTTACACATTTATTTTTACACATTGACTTTCAAATAATAATTTTTGCTTTCTCTTTATCTCAAGCCCATGATTATAACAGAGGGGAAAATAATAGGGCATGAGATAGATTGCATTTGATTAGTAAAAACGACTTTCTTAAGTTTTTGGAAATCCTCATGCTTTCTGTATGAAATTGTGTGTATAGTTCAACATTTAAAAAATCATTGAACTATTCAAATACATACATAAATGTTTGTGTCGGTCAAATCTATGATAATTTCTGATTTGAGATCCATCATACTGTATACTGCATGATGTCATATCAAAGCCACAACCAAAAGAAACTAAACATGCTTGATTTTTTTTTCAAGAAACATACAGAGGACTTATAATGTTTATTTAATGAGCTTTATGTGCTCGGCACTTGTATTTACAGTCTTAAAGGCCTAAAACATTATTGCTCATTACTCCCACACTATTTAAATTCAACATACACTGGCCATATAATTGCTTAGCATTTAAATATATTCATTTACAAACACTCCAAAGCATATAACTCCTTGTTTTCCTATTGTATTTATCCACACAACAATTTAAAACCTATGTGCTTTGCGTGCATTCACTATTGCTCAAATGTTATGTTCCACTCAGGATATGGTTAAGCCTTTTCCAAACCAATAGGCAAAGGTTTAGCATTTCAGTACAGATTGTCAGAACCATACGGAGACCCTGTTATTACAGGAGGATTTGACTTTGCCATCCTGAGACCCCTCATCTCTGAAAGAGTCAGTGAGCTTACAACATCGCATCACAACCCATAACAAGTATCATATACTATCAACAACGAAAACGTAATACTGACAACACTTATTTGCTCACAGTTTTGAGGGCATTTTGTTCATGTTCTGGCTGATGTCTCTTGTTCTTGTGGGATATTTAAGGGGCCATTATTGCTGTCATTATTGCACCAAATATGAATCCTCATCAGAATCCATTTTCTAAAAATCAGACCTCAGTTGATTTACTTCAGTTTTGCACATTGTTGAGATCGAAAGGTCAGCAACAACAACAGTCAAGTTGGAAGGGTCATTTTTAGTATATCCATTCGTTTTGATGGCAAGTAACACTTCAACTCCATTTTAGTCTGACGATTGATAAGGCATGTGTGTAATACATCCACACTGAACAGCTGCTGTCACCAACATCACAATGGCAAACTTCTCACGCCAATGTGTCAGACATTTTGAATGATAAAACTCTGAAAACCCAGTAAAGCTGAGCAAAATACTGCAGCAGCTGTTCGTGTTTGTTGTTTTGATCTGTTTTTGGTTTATTTTCAATGGCTTCAAACCATGTGCATGGACATCTGTGAAGAGGAGCCATACTGGCGTCCATCACAGCTGCCAGCCCCCTGTTGGCTGCCGGCAGGGTTGCCGATCATGTGCATACTGTCCATGCCGCTGTTGGACAGGTACTGACGTTCGGCAAACGCTCCAGCGGAGGAGGAGGAGCACAGTATGCCACCCTGGGGTTTCTCCGGGCTGGCTGCCAGGCGCGGTGAGGCCGGGAAGTTGTATCCGTACAGGTTGTAGGGATTGTGAAGGGAAAAGGCATTATATGTGCTCTGCTGCACATGATGATGGCTCCCAGAGAACATGTGGGCGGAGGAAGGGGAGGAGCCAGATGAAGCCGATGACCCAGAGGTGCAGCTCGCCCCTGCCTGCATGACGTACTGCAGTTGGGACGCGGGAAAAGAGGCCAGCTGACTTCCATATGCATCCATCTTGCCTCCGCCACTGCCGTTACCAGCAGCCAATGAGGCGTGAGCCCCTCCCTGCATTCCAGCAGCGATGAGAGAGGAAGTCCTCTGAGGCAGGAAGGAATCGGAAGCCTGGGCAGAGGTTACAGCGCCTCCTGTGGTCTGGAGGCGGCTGTAGGAGCCGTCGGCCAGTCCTCCGTAGCCCTGCAGGGCGGCCATGTTGCTCCTGGCACATGCCGGGTACTCAGACAAGCCCAGGTTACACAGCTGGCTCTCCCTGCAGCCCACATTGAAGGTGTTGGGCGCCAGATGGAAAGTAGGAGGGGAGCAGGAAGGGGAGAGGAGGTGTGTTGCACCGGAGGGAGATGGAGTGCCAGTGCTGGAGGTAGTGGGAGAGGTGCCAGTGCTCCCTCCTGAAAAACAGAGTCAGCAAACATTCAGAAACATCCAAACCCCAGACACACTGTGGATACACGTTCCTATGCATGAAGAATAAGTGCACACACAAGAGGAGAACAGTGAGACAGAGCCAGCTCTGAAAACACACACACTGTCCAACAATCACACCAAGAGAGTATCTCTTATTTCATCCCGTGGACCATGAGCAGTCACCATGGCTCCTTAGGGAGAGCATTTCATCTGGTTACAAGAGAGGCCTGTTCAAACCTGGCAACAAGTGCCACGAATTAACCCCTAATGGAGCGCTCATCTCCACAGTGCTATTCTACATTCTCCAAAAGTTGCTGAGCTTTCCTAAAGGGATTGAATTTTTCCAATCCTGCATGGTTTTATTTCCTCTGTGAAACACAAAATAACATATTTTGAAATGTCAGTGTTTTTTTGTCCATACACCAAAAGTCAGTGGGGACCCATTTTGGACCCAACTGACTTTCACTGTATGGACAGAAACAGTTCTTCAAAATATATTTTTTGGAACAACATGAGGGTGAGTGAATGATGACAGAATTTTTTTGTGTTTTTTTCCCCTTAAGGTCTATAATTATTGGTCTGTAATAAAAGGTTTATAATTAAAATTGTTAACAGTTGACCATTCTAAAAACTGAACTAACAGAATTTATTTATTATAAATTGTAATAATAATAATGATAATAATAAAAATATTAGTTTTATTTTGCTCTAAATAAATGCTACCTTTCCCGCCCCCCCCAAAAGACGACAAGAAAAGTCTTGACTCCAATACTTTTAAGAAGTGCCCATTTGTAACGCGAGGGTGACACGTTTGTTCTGTTGCAGATTTGCAGTGGCAGTTGATTTCTTGAACACCATAGTAGACACCGCCTTCTTTAATAATGGCTTGTCGCTCTTGCGATATCCGCTGGTTATATTGAGTACCGTTTGTATTCATATACCTTTGCGGACTGTAGTATACAAATAAAATGCTTGAGTCTTTCTTCAGATGCAAAATACAGTTTTCCACAAGTTTGACCATTCTTCTGATTTTTACTCAAACTGAGACACAACAAATAAGATGCCTGGAAAGGTCCTGGTGCCTATTAGCCACATAAAATTGTAATACGTGTCAAGGGCGGAATGTTCTAGTTTATGATTGAGGTGGGTGTAGTAGTGTGAGACACAAGAACACAGCTTTGTTTCACACTGTATACATTTGGGCAAAACTTTAGTGAGGGGGGTTTCCCCTGCTACGTCGAGAATAATTGTTGGGTATACCTCTGGCGTTTGAAGGGCTTTTAGGGAGGACAAAACCATCGATATGGTTAAGCACGAAGTACGGGTGAAATCCCATATTACATGTCTTGTCAGCTACAACCATCTCAGGGATAATGTGACAAATGTTGAATGCAAATGTGGCTTGAGTTTCATAACACGCATGTCTGGTCAACAGAGCACTGGCTGTCTTCTCTCAGTATGACAGGCAGCATTTGGGCATATGTTCATAGAGGGAAAAATTCACTGGCACATATGTACAGTGAATAAGTCACTTGGAACTGAATGGTAGCAGTGGGATATCTACCACATATTTCTTTATTAATGAGAAGTTGGCCAGCACTCAGTTTGTTGTTTTGAAAATCTAGTCTGCTCTGCGGCTCGGAATGGGAAAGAAACTAAATAATTCAGAACTCTCTTGGCTGAGGCTTGGGCCAGCTCCATATGCGTTCGATAATACAGCCGAGTTCTGGTTCGCTCGACGTGGTTCTGTTCTGTTGGCTGAGGGAAAGGAGACCTCACGGTGATGTCATGTTTTCCCCCTGTTGTCAGGCTGGGGTGAGAGAGGCTTCAGTGGTGCTTTGAGAACAACTAATTACTCCAATAGATCTGCATGTAGTTCTTGAGGGCAGTCAGTTTGGGGCTGCGAGGGCAGGGGCGGAGGGAGAGAACACAACGTTTTGTCAGCCGTGCGAGAACTTTAATTAACATTTAATCTGTTTCGTGAAGTTTGTGATGACAAACAGATGTCTACTCAGACAAAATACCATGCTCACATTACGCTGATCTTATGACGGGGGGGTGAAGTAGTTACATCAACATTTGATCATCTGGGCCATAACATTAGCTATGAGTAAGAGACTGAGCTAAAGTTTTAGCAAAATTCACAAGAAGAATTTTACTTTTGAATGACTCAATCTGTCATCATTTATTCAGCCTAATGCTGTTTCAAAACAAATGCAAAGTACCATAAATGTACCATAAACGTGGTCTATGCATCTTGTGTGGTATATGAAATCATATGATCACGTTGTTTGAGAAACAGACTGAAATGTATGTTGTTATTCACTGAAAATCTTTACCAGAATATTGAATCAATGAGTTTGGCTTGAGAGCAGGATCAGTTCGATTAGTGAATGAATCATTCATTGCTTTTTCAAAAAGATCAGACTGAAAATAATTATTACATTTTGAATATGTGAATTTAAATGTATATTTAATTCTTTAAACTATGATTTTTTGACTCTTTCTCACATTAAGCTATAACATGGTTTAATTTGAGGGCTAACTGTTCCTTTAAGGTGCTGAAGAAGGGAAATAATATTTGATCGTTCGAACAGGCATATAGACAACCTCACTCTTGGACACAAAAACATTGCAGAGCTCCCTACAGGCTTAGTGTCATTCATAAATCCACTGTGGTATGTGATTATTGTGGCCACACAGTAACTTTAAAAATTATTTATGAAGCAATATTTTGAAATCCAAAGCCTCCGTTATTCAAGTAGGCAAGTTAAAAACATCTCGGCATACCTTGCTGTTTCTGCAAGTTTGTGAAGTCTTCAAACGTCAGAGTCCTCACTGGAGGTCTCCAGAAAGCATACGTCTCCATTATTGCCTCCAACCCAGTCCTGCACGAGGGACAGTGACAGAGAAAGACAGAAGAAGAGACGAGAGATGGCAGAGAAAACAGGTGAGCCAGTCAGATTATGCACATGAGGCAGCGGCAAAAAGGCAAAAAAAAGAGACGGGGAGTTTGAGGAAACTGGAGCCTGTAAAAAGGAGCAGGTTTTTACTGTGCACATAAATCTGGGTGATGTTTCATCTGTGCTCTGTACATGGCTCCCCTTCCTGTGTGATTTACTCCTCTTTGCAGCGCTCCCTGCATCGGCCCTCGCCGCGCAGCTTAAGCGGCAGTAATTCTCTACTCCTTTCTGCTTGTTAGTGAGACGCTCTAATGACTCACTTATGCACTGGCTGATACTGAATCCAAACACTGGTCACCAAATGAAAGACTTATATTTTCCTTTAATATAATACATCACTGATTGTGATTTACATTAAAATACTGATTTATAGCTTGGTTAAACACAACTGATTCCGCCGATCATCAAAAACTAACATTGCAACTTAATCTGCGGTTTGTAAACTGGGATGAGAAGGATCCAGTGCATAAATGGAACTGTGGTTACTTTGTGACTGATCAACTGTTTTATTGTATGAAAAAGTCTTTTATTTGCATTAGTTTTATATTAGTTTTATCACTTTATATATGTGTGAGGGCAAAAGCATTTTATAAATATATATATATATATATCTTACTCCTGAATAATCTTTTCATCTCTATTTTTCTGCAATGAAAATCTAACGCTAGTTCATAAATCAGGCGGTCTATTGTTTGAAAAATGAAAAAAGATGTCTCAAATATCTGTGGCGATAATACTCTCCATATGGAAGCGTGCTTTCATGTGCTGAGGGTCTGTCTCAGACTTTCTTGCATTATATGACCGTTCTGACTCGCATCTTATAGAGACAGAGCAATGAAGTGCACGGAAATACGGCGAGAGGGAAAGAAAGGCGAGTGAAAGGGTGGGCGAGATTGAGGGAAAGGAGTTAAAAAAGCAAGAAAAGGAAAGAGAGGCATTTTTCTTTCCGCTGCCCTCAATCAGATTGCTTTATCACAGATCGACTAGACTTTCTTGGCAGCCGAACGAGGGAGTGATTTTAATGTAGCGGGACGTGGGATTAGGAGGGATCTCCTGGGGTTCATATCCATTTGAAAGGCCACTGCCGAGATATGTGTGTATTTGTGCACACAGCATGGACAATACGGAGCAAGGCTAAGATTTCCTGAAAATCTACCTGTTTCTCCCTGAGTCCCGGAATCCTTTGGCAAATGGGTTGCGGTCAATCTTTAGACGGGTAATCTGTTACAAGAGAAGAAGTCCAAAACAGACTCATTTAATAATACTTTGACATTCAGACACTTTTATCATATCACTTTAATAATAAACATAACAAAATGCCTTTTTTCAATTTGTGGGTTTTGAAACTGATGCATGATATAGTTTTATTTTGGGGTTCACAGTATATTGGTACCACATGATATAAAAAATTTTGTTATTGGATCTGTCAATTATTGGTAAAAAAATAAAAATATAATATATATAATTATCGATATATATATATATACGATATAATGTGCATGAGGAATTTTTTATCTCTTTTTACATTTAGATTAGCTAATGCTCTTTTAATCTTTAATCTTGCTCTTTTTAATCTTTAAAAATAACTAATGATTATATTACACTGCTAAAAGTGATTTTTGGCAAAAATCTAAATGAATTTCTATTTTTCATACTGAATGTTATACTGCTGTAATCTCTAAATTCACTTGTATAATATAAAACAATTGATTTTAGTTTTTAGTGTTTATCATTTAGACAAAATGTATAGAATTTCAATATCGACCATTTATCATTTATCAGCCATAACACAAAAAAAAACTCATCTGGAATTTTAGTGCATTCCTAGTTGTATATGAAAATATCATATTCAGACACTTTCATATATTTTGACTCATTAACACCTGAACTATGTGCTGTACACTGACAGTCAGTAATGGACCTGTTGGTTCTGGTAGGCTGTGACCGTGGTGAAGACGGTCTCTGGGAAGCTGAACGTCTTTACTCCTTCCCCAGTAGGAACAGGTTTGGTTGGAGAGAGCTCGCTGCTAAAGTCTTTCCGGATCACGTGGACACGGGGCTGATATTTGTGCATCGAGTGCAGGATGATCTAGAAATAAAGAAAGTCATAACTTCAGCTACTCCGCTGCAACCACAAGAGCACATTTCTGCAGCTGTATGGATTAAATGTCTGTGGCATAATGAGGCTGTGAATATCAAAGCCGCTTGGTCCAATAGGAGAACATGCTGTATCACAGTGTGTACACATGTTGATTAGATATGAATCAGGCCGACTCGAGGGTGAGTATCTCACACCGATATGTTGGCGTCAGAGCATGGAGGCTGTAGCCTTCCCTCCGGCCCTTGGTCTGTTTCTAATTACTCCCAGTGTTAGTGTGCGTCTCCTGGGTCCACCGCAACCGAGGAGGTCAGGCAAGAGAAGAGAGGCCTTTGCAAAACAGCTTGATGACAGTAAATTTAATATTCCAGCTATCCAATCCAAATGCACAGCCCAGGAGCCCAGTGCTGCCTAAGGCCAGACAACACCAGCTCAATGAAGACCAACTGCAGAGAGGAAGTGTTCAAAGCCACACTGCTGTAATTCCACAGATCTGAGATATTCAGGATTCAGAACATTGTCTGGGGCCAAAAAGGAATTTGCAGGTGATATCTGAGCACAAAAAAGGAACGTTATGAGTGCCAAAGATATACTATGCTGAACCACACAACTAACTAAAGCTGTTTTGAAGTTGAAAAAATTGCACGATATATAATTTACATATATAATTAATATATATATTATATATATATATATATCTATATATATATAAATCCTTAAAATATGTGTTAATTCTGAAAGGTTCTGCGTATTACTTATCTATATATATATATATATATATATATATATTACATACACAAATACAGTAATTTATTTTTTTCTATGTATTGTATTGCATAATTATATAACCTAGGCATGTATAATATATAATATATATTATATATATATATATATCTATAATATATAAATGTGTGCGTGTGTGTGTTGTGTGTGTGTGTGTGTTTGTATGTGTACACAACACACATAGACATGCCACTCTCTATCTTCTCCACTACATGCGATTTAATGAAATACAATAATTAATTATATATATATACTATATATATTATCGTATAATATAAATAAACATATATAATTCTACATATGGAAGTAGAAGCATACAACTAAGTCTACATCAGTAATATTTCAATAGTCTTTGAGATGAAACTCCAATCTAAATGATTTCTTGTCGAAGGAGGAACGTGAGGTTTGGATATTCCATGACGGCGAGGTCCCACACAGGACGTTCCAGGGTTAACTTCAATTCCGGCCCTCGCTCACCCTCCAGGCAAACAAAAAAGAAAGTCTCTTTTTACGAGGTTGTGGTATAAGAAAAGTCCCCTCTCCTCTTCCTGAAAAAACACTAGCCTGCTGCAGTTGTAACACCCATATGTTATTACATTTGTCAGAATAGTCGAGTGATAGGATCAGTGACTTGAGTCAAAACAGCCCCATATGCAGAGGAGATGCCAGTAGAGCAGCGAAGTTCGCAGACGTGGCCTAAGGCAACTATTTGACCCACACCAACCTGCATCTAAAATACTGATACACTGTATCTCTCTGTAAAGAATATGCAGCCTGTCATGTGCAATTACTCTATACTCCTTGCCTTCATTCCAACAGCACTATTCCTCTGGTCATAGGCTACTCTAAATGGCTACAATTAAAAACAAATAGTCACATTAATCAAACAATATTATTGCTCTGTTTCAGACAAGAAAAATACAGTTAAAAACATTTGTTTAACTTAAATTGAGTAAAACTTTTCCATACAATAAACAATTAAGTTTAAAAAAACAACACAACACCACCAATACTGATAACATAGTATTATCATGGAATTAGTATTTAGTCATAAGGGTCAATTTTTCGATTATTTTGAGATTTATACATCATATGAAAGCTGAATAAATAAGCTTTGATAGGACAATATTTGGCTGAGATACAGCTATTTATATCTGGAATCTGAGGGTGCAAAAAAATCAAAATATTGAGAAAATCGCCTTTAAATTTGTCCAAATGAAGTTCTTAGCAATGCATAATACTAATCAAAAATTAAGTTTTGATATACTTACAGTAGGAAATTTACAAAATATCTTCATGGAACATGATCTTTATTTAATGTCCTAATGATTTTTGGCATAAAAGAAAAATCTATAATTTTGACCCATACAATGTATCTTTGGCTATTGCTACAAATATACCCAAGAGACTTAAGACTTGTTTTGTTGTCCAGGGTCACATATAGTGAGAATTATTCATGCTACAGTGCATGATGGGAATTTGATATCACATCGAATGCATCTGGTTGTGGTCAATGAAATTAACATGTAGTATAAATTTGGATTGAAGGAATTTCGTTTTAAATAATTAAAATGATTACATGCAATTAAGGGAGACAGGCAGGCAAAAACACGGTTTTTTCATGACAAACTGTTCAAGTTTGCGATTTGTGGGCTTTTGCGTTTTTCATAAGTGTTTTTTCCGACTAGTGGAAATGGAAACCAAAATCAAAAGGACACTGTTACTTGTTCTTCGATAGAGCATTTGTCTATTTGTGCAATAGATTGCAATTACAATAATAATTTTGAAAGACAAAAGTTTTTCAAAATTACGTGTTTTTTCTAAAAACTTCAGTAGCACTTACCCCAAACGAACTACCCACAAGTTGTAGTTCAGTCTATATCGATGAAGGTTTTTACAGAGGAATTTGTCATATTAATTGCTTGATTATATACAACATTTTATTCCCCCCAAAATTATGAAAATTTAGCATTTTCTGAATTATGGAGTGACAAAAATGAGATACCCAAAATTCCCTCTATAAAAACCTTTGACTCTAAGATGTAAAAAATTTGGAAACCTTGCACTCCAGTGGTTAGATTTTTGTACTAGACACTGGGACAACTGTTAAACTAGAAATGTATTAGCGCATATTTCATTAAATAATAAATTATTTGCATATTTAAACCTAACATTTTAGAAAACTTGTATTGCAAAAAATGTTTGCAATTATCAATGTAATCAATCAGCTGGGTAAGTAAGGCGATAACTATTAGTTTTTTTTTTACCCTATTCACCTGCAGTGTCTTGCCTTAAATGAAGAATTATGTTACAATAGCTTAGAGACCCCAAGCAAAAATATTACACTACACTGCAAAACAATCACTTATCTGAATGCACGTCTACCTTATGTTAAAACAGAAGGATTGAGTTTGAATAATATCTGCCAACTGGGTTTTGATAAGGCCTATATCAATACGTACATAATATCAGTTATAATATATCAACTTATTAATTTTAGTTTTACATTTAAACACTGGGTTTTCATAAAGAACAAACAGTCAATCTCAAAACATGAGAAAACATTGAAAGAAAACATGAGGGCTAAGCCTTTAAAACCATACTGAGCAAATTAAGCACATTTTTCTTGTGGGTCTCATTATTCTGGACAGAGCTGGATGTATCACCCCATTTCTCACTGTCACTGAACAATACACAACCATGACAACCTAACAAAGCATGCTGGGGATGAGAGTGTCTTCTGATGGTCTGATAATAAAATCATCCCTGTGCACTCACTCCTGTAGTACAATGCCTCAGACCAGAGCCAGGCACAAGAAAGTCACACTCCAACAGTGACACAAAAACCAAAGTTTCGAAGAACATACTTGAAAACAATTCATTTATGTTGGGGGAAAAAATTGTATGTATTTCCAAACAATAACATTTGCATACATTCCATATGTATTCATCTGTTGTTCAGCACAGACGCATTGGGAATATCAGTCAAGTACAATAAAATCAATCTTTTTCCAGTTTTGCCAGTTCTTCAGAGAATACACTGAATAATGATTTTCTTGCTTGAAAGAATATACAGATGTCTATTGGGGAGATAGGGGGGTTGTAATCTATCAACTAGTGTGTGTTATGAATACAGTGATGTGGATAAGCAGGTGTATGCAACATCTCCTCACTCAAACGCATACATTTAATGTGCAAATATTCTATTTTTTGTAGTATAATGAGTTGGTGGCTTTTACTTTATATTACTAATCAAATATATAATCAGAGGTTGTAAGATTTTTAAGTATCTTGTGCTCACCAAAGCGGCTTTTATTAAACAAATGTGAAATATTGTTAAAGTTTAAAATAATATATTTTAAAATGTAATTTATTCCTGTGATTGCAAAGCTGAATTTTCAGCAGTCATTACTCCAGTCTTCAGTGTCACATTATCCTTCAGAAATCATTCTAATATGCTGATTAGGTGCTCAAGAACATTTCTTATTATTATCAATGCTGAAAACTGTTTTTTTGGAAAACTATTTTTGTGGAAACCATGATACATATTTTTCACAATTGTTTGATGAATAGAAAGTTCAAAAGAACAGAAATATAAATCCTAATAAATGTCTTCATGGTCACATTTGATCAATTTAATGTGTTAAATATTAAGCAATGAATAAAGTATTAATTTCTTTAAAAAATAGTTAAATAAAATTGAGCTTTTGAACACTAGTGTATGTATATACAATGACATCAGCATTATATTAACTGTAATTAAGTGTGCACTCACATGGCCTTGATCCTCCAGCTCATTGTTGGTGAGTTTGAGTTTGTCAAAGCTGACCACTTGTCTCATCCAGGTGTCTCCTGAAGCCAGTGAATCCGGGTGGATGTAGACCCTGGGCGGCACTGGCGAATCCGCGTTTCCCGCCACCATCCACTTTGAGCTGTGATACACATACCTGCAAAAATGAGCATATAATTGCCATGATGCTCTGTTCCTGTGACCTATGAGTCAGTGTTGTTAACAATACCAAAAATTACTCATGCACACATACATCCAACTTTTGATTGTTCAAAACACTTCTAACAGACCATATAAATTCAAGATAAACAAAATATCCTATTGAACCTTGTTTTTTGGACTATTATAAAATACTAACCCGTGCTAAAAGGTAAAGTATGTTTACATTAGCATAATTAATGGAAAGCATTGAAAAGGCTCTGATACATGTGGGCACTCCTAAAGTGCTGTTTGCAGGGCATTTCCTCAGCTGACTGCCTGAGGCACAGCTGGATGCCTTTAGTTCTGGCCATGCACACAGTTGAAAGTGCTTAACTGCGACGCCTCTGCCAAAGTCATCATCCAGCTCTCAAACATGAACAAAATTCTCATTTGGCTCCTTTTGTTATTGCTTGGCAGCATTAAACATCCTCCGTGTCTGTCTTATTCTCTCCCAGAGCACCCCACTACTGCGGACATGAATGTTGCTCTAAAGTTAAATAGATAAAGGTCTTATTTATCCATAAAAAAATGTGTGATTTAACAAAAACACTCACACATTGTTTGTCCTTCGCACACATGCGCATATAGTGCCAGGCATTTTTGTAATTTCCTGTTTGGAGTCCTGTTTAGGGTTATGCTCTATGTAGCAGGGAAAGTGTTAAAGAAAAGGGAAACCAAAGACCAAAAAGGACTGGAAATTTGATTAGCCCTCTTTCATCTTTCATAAATCTGCCATCTGGCACTAGCACAATCAATAAAGATCCAACTTTATGTGACACCTTTTTGGACAGATGGTGGAGCGACTGCCCATTAGAGTCCAGCAATATTTAACACATGCAGTACACTGTATGCAAAATCATTTACATATATTTAGATGAAGGGGAAAAAAGCAAAAATGGGGTTATTATAATTGTAAGGACCCTTCAGTCTAATGCAGAAACAAAACAGGAAGATTCGACTTTAATCTAAAACCATTTTTTTCTGAATAGTTTCTCATGCACACGACACAGCAGCAAATAGACCAAGTTATATATTGGGTTACTTTACTGACAGAGTAAGTGATACTCTGAAGTGTGGATCAGAGCATGTGCACTGCGTTCACATCAAGTTGAGTTAGCACCATGTGCGTTTATTGTGTGGAAAAAAATACGGAAGATGAAAAAGACGGGCATGCCTGAAGTTGACAGCTGGACAAAGAAAAAAATACGAGACAAACAGGGCAACACTTAGATGGGGAAAGGGAAAGGAGGAAGGACGGCTAGCGCACACACAGGATATTTGTGAATACATTAGCTAGAGAGCGCCTGCAAGAGGAATCTGAAAATCTGGGCCGCTCTGTATTTTCTAACTTCTTCTCTCAAATATACGCCATACCAAACAGCCACATTAAATAGCAAAGTAATTCAAGTAACACATAAAGAAAGATTTAACAAGTCTAGTATAAACTCTATGTCCCTTGAAAAGGGCAGTGCGCCTAAGTAAAGTAAGTAAATTCCAATAAAGGCTGCGTTTCCAGACCCGAGCCCTCGAGACACATGAGGCATTCCAGTGACAGCTCTTTGCTCCGTTTGCAAAGCCTTGTGGTAAATTCCCCAGCCAGGAAGAAAATCCTATTTAATTTTACAAGATCTTTTGGCTTCTAAAATCCTCCATGATATTTGGGGTGCTCTAAATGGTTGTCTTCAAGGCCAATCCTCGAATGGCTGTGGTTTTACTTTCAGTAAATGCATACATTAATCTAAATATAATTTAACTGGAAGAGTTGTCCACTTAAGTGTCACAATGTAATTAATACAGTAACATCCACAATGTTTTCTTGTGTTTATTTAAAAAACTAAATTAGGAAAATATGAGAAAATGTTGGGTTGCTGCATAAATTGTAGCAGACCTTTAAAGTTTTGAAAAACAGAAAAAATTGTATTTAAATTATTTATATTAAATTTTTTCACTAATGAAAAATATATCCTCCTTTTGCTTCTAATCCCCTGAAACAGAGTACAGATTTCAGCCGTTTCCAGTTCTGTTCTCAGACATCAGCGTGTGGGACTAAAGCATAAACACAACTCAAATAGTTTCACTGAATACAAACAAAAATCAGATGCGTTTCTGGAATTATGGTTAGGAAGAAACAAGGTGAGCTAACCAATTCTATGTTGATCATTAGGTCTTTATTAATTACTATGAAATAAAAATCAACTTAATTTGGGAAGACTTAAGTTTGTAACAAGGCACATGTAATTATGGAAAGGACAAGTGCACTACTGCAATCCGTACATGCAGGCTTTAGCTGCATTCAAATAAAGCTTGTCTGTAAGCATGTGTGATGGAAAGTTGTCATGGTGAGAGCAAAATCACAGGGACACACTACACCACCTTCAATGCTGATATGGCAACTCTGTCAGGGTTGCCGTCAGTGTTGCTTATTCATGTAAATCTCCCACCCCATTTCAAGAGGGATCAGCTTCCCAGTTTATAGACAAATTTCCCATTCATATTGTTATTTTCCTCCTTTCTCACTGCATGCTAACAGCGCTACACACTCTCTGGAGCAGTGCTTACCTGTATCTCTTGTTGTCCACTGGTACAATGTCCATGGCAATGTAATACTGCTGATGTGGATCCAGTCCCACGATTTTAACTCTCATAGCAGGGAACATTCTCCTGTAACAGAGCAGATTGTAATTGCATGTTTAACTAATAAGTCTAATGATAGCATTGACAAATATAGTAAGATGATCTAAAAATGCTAGAAAATAATGATACACAAAATGTAAATAAGTTGAATTAGATGAAGCCAATGAATTTAATCAGTTAAATAAGAACAGTGGGTTACAGTGATGTCTGTTATATTGAAAAATACAACACTCTGACACCAACAAAAGCAGACAAAATAAACTAATAAAATTAATTATTTTTATTGCTATAATCTATTGCTATAATCTAATTGCTATAAGACCATTACCAAATAGTAGCAGGACTCAGATACATTTTGATCAATTAAAAAGATATGAAAGCTAGAAAAGCAGAGTAATCAAAGAACAAAAACAATCTATAAATGAGTTCAAACAAACTAAATAAACTGAACAAAAGGGCCAAATTTAAAAACGTGACTCATGTCTAACAAGACATTTTTGGCTAATTCCTCATTTTACACTTCAAAAGCAACTTCTTTGTCTTTTCATTTAAAGGTCATAAATCTCTTTGTTCATAATGAGAGAAAAGTGTCTGGTCGCTCACCCCACCCCCTACACCTCTACATGTATAGGGTTATTATTAGCAGGGGCATAAAATACACGCGGCTATTCATGCAGTCTCGCCTTAAAATCAGAGTAATTATTTCAGGCTCTAGTTTTTACAAAACATACAAATGAATACATATACTATACATATGTATACTATACATACATATAGTATAACTTGGTAAACAGTTTGGACACGAGTTACGTTGTTTGATGAATGGTTCTGGAGAAAACAAAATTGTTTACTGTTCCAACGAAAAATGGCTACATTCGGGATTTCTTGCAGCAGCGCATCGGAAGAAAGGGTCTATTGATGATGAAAACATCATGTCGTGTAGGGCCAAGCAATAGCTATAGCTATACAGTAACATTTATTGAGTGAGAAATTTTAATAGTTTGAACAAATCTTTCTAATGCTAATTTTATCATTCAGATTTAAAAAATTTTAAGAAATAAAAATTGTTTCTTGTTGTTTTTTATTTTTGTGTTTGTCTGAATTATCCGATTCCTATTCGGATATTCGTTATCGTTATACATTTTAAAGCTTTATTCTCTGTAAACTGGGGGGTACAAGTTTTGTACACAGTTATGTTTTTTTTGCAATGGACTCATTTAACGAGGTCCATTTTTTTCTTCCTAAGGTAACTTGCCTAAGCCACAACATGGACTTCTATTAATAATCTCTACTACAGCCATCCAGTGCAATCAGGAAGTATTCTTAAGTACAAGTTCACCCTGTGTTTTAAGACAAGGAGAATTACACCAATAAACGGAGACATGTTCTCATGTTGGTTTGATCATAAAGTGTAAAAATGGCACGGAAATACCTGGCAATCCCGCCGAGAAAGAAAGGGGCGAAAGGTCTTACTGTGAACTGTTTAGGTTAAGTTATATGCTCGGTTTGGGCTGTAATTGACGCCCAAAAGAGCAAGAAAACGAAAAGCATATTTCAAATGTATTAATTAGAAACAGTTGTTGTTGTCCTGTTATAAGCCTAAGTATCAGAATAGCCCTGCCGTAGTTCGCCATGGCATAGGTTGTGGTTTGTGATTAGGTACTTCTGCCCCCATGTGTAACACATTAGCGGCCACAAAACAGAGTTTTCATGTTTTCAGTCCCCGCGTGCGCAGCCACATCCCTTTGCCAAACAATCTTATGGTACCTTGAGATTATTTGCGCGTCAAAAAGAAAAAAGACAGTAGCCTATGCTACGTATGTATGGGTCTATGACAAATGTCCGAGATGATAAAAAAGTTATTAAAAAAACTTTTAAATAAATAAAATAACTAGAATTTAAATGTAATGTTTGTTATCTTTATGGTTAAGAAATTCGAAAATCAATGAAAGATACGTCAATATCTTGGTTTTTTTAGACGTGGTGTAAACATCAAGCAAAAAATAGACCTACTAAAAATACTTTCCTTGCACCTTTATTGGAGGAAAATAGAACATTTTTTAAATATTAAACAAACAAAAAAAGTCTTCAATTGTTTTTAAGGTTAAAAATTGCAAATATTGTTAATTGGGTGTCATGAATATCACAATCAAACTTATAAAGGGAAATACGTGGTTTACAATAAAACCATAATAATAATAATAATAATAAACACTTATGACCTTGACCCAGCACGTTCTTTTGTTCAGGACACGTGTTTTCATTTGACTCCTAACAAACAAAAAATGACTTCAAGCATGTTGTTTATGTCACACTCATTTAAATCTGATTATTCATCACATTTTTGTATGATTTTTGCTTATTATTATTAAAAGAACATAATAAAACATTACGCCAAATACTTTTAATTTTAATACTTTTTTTTAAGCCAAATGCCAAGGTTTTTTTTTCCCAATAATTTCAACCGTTTAATTAGACTTTTGCTGTATTTCAAACCTTAAATTCAGAATCCAAAAACATGTTCATCACGCAGAAGGTGCATCCAAAGTAGTTCCGTTCATATTATTCAATATTTTTTAACAGGGAAAAGGGAGCGCCATAGTGACCCAGGATTGTTTATCATATCTTCCAGAGGTTTGGTTCCACATTCCACACGATTATATATGTTTGTTTAAATTTGGTAAAACATAGCTACCTAGGCTATATCAGAGACATGAATAAAATATTTTGAAATATGCTGCCACTGTCTGATCCAATATGTTGAACTTCTCCTCCATAAAATTAGATTTTTTTTTTTACATTTCATAAAAGGTTTACCTTCCTGCCTTTGTGATGATCATTTCTGTGCCAATGTCGTGGAAGCGTTTCCACAGGTCAGCGCACTGCAGCTCCACCTGGATCTCCTCCATGGAGGCTGAGGCTGAGGGTGAGGGGTCGCAGGCGGTGGGGGTCAGGTCCGCCGGGGAGCCGAAGGAGCACGACGTCCTCTCCGCCAGACCCTCGCCGTCGGAGCCCGGGCTGGCCTCTGAATCTTCAACGAATAAATAAAATCATTATAAACGCCGGCAGCACGAAGGAGGCCTCGGGAGGCCTGTTGACAATATTGAGCGGTAGAACCAGATCAGCTGCAGCCGTAAAGGATAACGACTTGGATTCGCTCAGACCATCATGGATTGCGGCCTTTGAATGTTAGATGAAAAAAATCAGCAAAATAAAAAAAGCGGAAAATCTGATTCACCTTGGCTTTAGAATATTTCTTAGTGTTTTCTGAAAATACATGGCGTGTGATGATTTTGGACATGAAAGATAGTTAGAAGATATGAAAGCCTAAACGAAATGGTCAATAAAATAAAAAAGTTATTTTTGATCTTTATGCCCTCATTCTTGGTTGTTTCCATGTTTTGGGGGAAACGTAGCTGACAGTCATGCAGGAAAAACAACCCTTTAAAATTAATTAACTAATTTTTGTCTAACGTTTTAAAACAAAATAATTATCATTAGAATTACCACATCAAACCCATTTGATTTACCATGTTTAGGCATGTTAGTATAGTAGCCTAATAAGATTAAAGACTAAAGTATAAGCAGAGATAGGTCTATACGCTATGTGAGGCTCTACCATCGATAAAAGGCCAAATAAGTGAGTTAAGCAGAAAACTCAAAAGAAATCGATGTTCTGTGGTTTAATTATCAACATTTTATTATTCAGGTGTCTACAGAACCTACAAAGGTTATTGAAATGAGCCGGGTTGCTATGTCATGCAAATGATGCTGTGCGACCAACTGCAGAGACTGGCCAGCAGCCCTGGCCAAACCACCAGCACCCCGAGCACAGAACCCTCTGAGGCCCTAGAGCCCGAGTCCGACTTTATCAACCTCGTGAGAGATTCAATCAGCGTAATTACAGTAATGAAGCCCATCGTCTCTTTCACGCGATCTCTCAGGCATGTCCTCATCTCCATCCAAACCAGTCAATGTGCTGTCGTTTCTGAGCTGCTGTCATTGAGCCATTCCACCAGTCTATACCCTCTGCCAGAGTTACTACTTACGACATAACACAACAAACTGCTACCAGCGTCAGCGGAACACTACAAACTATACCGGATCATTTCAAAATACGAGAGTGACAAATATAAAAACTTCACCTTTAACATGGACAATGCTGACTAATCAGCCAACTGTCCTGGAGTTCATTTAGCTTACTTCGAACTAACGTGTTCTGTAATTTATGACTGCATAGTGAATGCGTAAAAATGAGTTCACACAATGACGCAAATACAAACACATAATTTGTAGGTTATTATAGCCTACTAATAATAGCAGATTAATTTCTTCTGCCCGTTGATACTGCAGCACGCTACTTTCACATCAACAAATTCATTTCGCCATATAGAGCTTGAATTAGTCGTGAATTACCTAATTTTTTCTTGGGACAGAGGCGAACTAAGCATGAAATTGCAGCGTAACCCAATCCACCAGGAACAGAACCACCTGTTTCCGCTGGACTTCATTCAGTCTCATGTAAGAGGGAGGTAATAAAAATAAAGATTAAGACTCCTTTTAAATGTACACATCTGTCGTCTTTCATTTTGACTCCGTCTCTCTGGGAATTATGCAAGCGAGGGGTAAAATATGATGGTTTAAATGACACCGAATAAGGAACGTCATTTAGAAAACTACAAAACGCAAACCTAACATGAGGGCAGACTTTAGGAGTAGGCCTATTCACTAAGTATTTATTGAAGAATTTGAAGGCGTCATTAAGTATGAACAAATACAGAACTCAAATCATATTTTTACGGATGTATTTTCATTAAACATCACCTTTTACTATTAATATTTGGTTTGTATCACACATAAAACTCTGTTCACGTTTTATCTAATGTATGATTCATTAAAGTAAATAGCGCATTATTTAATTTGTTTATTTATTGCAAAACGTCTTAGGCTACGAAAAGCACATTGAGCAAAGCTAAACTCATATTACATTAAACTGTCAGTGATGTGCTGAATAATGTCTGCTAGCTATATAAAATATGATGTAAAATATATATATAGATTATGGGTAATTAGGAGAGGATGGATATCAAGCCTAAAATCAAGGCCGGCAGAAATGAGTCTTTAAAAATAGTCTTAATATTATTTCTAATTTATAACGTTTTACGATTTACAATTAAAAAACATAAAAGCCTGTTGTTGATTCGCGCCTTACCAGCTTCACTAAAACGCAGACGTGAGACTTTGAAATGCATTTTAAAATAAATAAATAAATAAAAAAGTTTATAGGCTAGTTAAATATTTTTCTCTGTAATTTAATTAAGATGGGACCTACGTAGAACTCTAGATACTGTTGTTCCAAGACGTAGAAATGTTTCAATTTGTGCTCACCCAAAGGGAAGCAGAAACTGACTCAAATACAGAATCAAGTCATCCGTGTCTGAGGATATCAACCTCTGACAGATGAGAAGTTTATCTGTATGCATGCGCGTGGGACAAGATTAACTTCATTTCTTTAGATTAATTTAAATTATTGTGCCGTTAAATGACACAATTTAAAGTGGTCCTTTTTTCGGGTCCTGTAGCAAAAAAGATGTTCTATTCTACTCTATATATGGACTCTCTGTTTGGCCAAATAAGAACATGAGCATTGCGCAGTTAAGTTAAAATGCTTTGTTAAGTAATTCAAATATTTTATTTAAAATGTATCGATGACCTGCACTTACCATCCAACCTGTAAGTGTCACTATATTACAGAATAGCTACCTAAAGGTCTACGTTTATTAGGCCTTCTTATAAGTTAACGCAAAATGTGGGATTTCCGTATAATTTGCATCAATGGTTTACAGTTCGACGTGAAAAAATTACGTTTCATTATTTCTGCTGTTACTGTTGGTTTAGTACTAATACAATCCGTTATCTGTGCACATGGAGGCCTACTGTGACCTGTTGGCCCAAAATGTGCAATCTCAAAGAAATCAAAATCAAATATTGTTCATTATTAAAGTAACCTACTAAAAGCTGTCTGACAGTTGTCCTTTAAAAAAAAATTTAAATTACATTTTTTGTTATAAGGATAGGCCTACTCACCTGTGTCAATTTTCGTCCCCCTCTGAAAAATGCTGAAATAACTTCTGTCTATCTGTGCTCACCATTATTTTCAAAATGAGGCGAATAGTCATATTTTAAATCCAACGTCAATAGAGGGCTATATCAGAATATGTACAGAATGATCAGTCAGCAGCCTGTTGTGTGGGACTTAATGGTCTGCCTAATGGCAAATGCTTCTGAAGCGAGACTAATGAAGTGATGACTAACGTTGCAACAGTTGAACTACAGCGATGAAACCAAGAAACACACACACACTCACATGTGCGTGAGCGCCAGCAAGCGTGAACTCATAAGAGCGCTTATCTTTTTAGGCGACTTGGAGACGGGCATAACAGGCACAAACTGACATCTACAGGGAATAGTTTCAAACTGAGCGTTCATATTTCCAAATAATTTGTATAAAGGCATATGCTCTTCTTTTGACCTAATAAAACACAAGAGCAAGATTTGACAGTATGGATTACCCTAAATTTAACCCACCACTAAATTGTAATTAATTCACTTGCTTCTAGTCGGAATTAAAACACCGATCCTTTTCTTGATTAATAAATCACGAGTTACAAATGTTCTATTGTAGAATGCAATTTTGTTCTTTAGAACAATGAAATCTGTGGTATTCCAACACTATTTGTCTGTCATGAATTATTGTACTTTAATTTCTTTTGGATTTGTCTAAAAAAATAGGACTTTAAATTTAAATTTCACTGACATAAGATCATATAGCTTTAACTAGTTTGTGCAAAGTAATTTAACAATAAAAACAACTGTTGTTCAATATTATTTAAACTAATGCTTTACTGAATTAAAGTGACATTTGGGCTCACTGGCCTATAGCCTAATTGAAACATTTTATTCCAGGGCAAAACGTTAGTCTGCAAATGCAGTCAAATGTTATACGGGATGTTATTCAATTCAGTTTGCCATGTAACCACGCACTAACCCGGATCGATATCCAGACAATTAGCAGGATCCTCGCCGTCTTCCAATTGTCCGTTGCTCGCGAGGCTCTCCATAGACAGCTCCAGTTCCTTTTCTTCCCAGCCCCGGAGCTTCCGCTTCTTGTTTGTCCCGATCAGGGCTTCTACCGAAAAGGCGTGCGCTCGTGAACTCAGAGCAGCAGCGGATCGTCTCCTGTCACTCATCTCTCCCACTGCAAATCCAACGGAGAATAAATAGAAACTCCGTCCAGGCGGCAGGCGCAGGAATGCCGCACGCGCAAAATGTTTATAACGGGTGGATTTCGGTCTCCGGTGACGACGGTAATCCAAACCCAAGTCTAACTTATGCCCTTTAAAGGCTTAAAAATAAAAGAACCCATTACCAACGAAGAGACTTTGGCTCAATACCTTGTCCGAGGAGATAGTTTGTTAATATATCTCGATGTTTTGAGTCTCCGTCCAACTTCTCCACGTCTCTTTTTCTGTCGTTGAGTCCTCTCTGATTGATATTCACTTCTGGAAAACTTTTTTCGAAGCGTTAGGGGCAACCCTCTCAGTGTTTGTCAAGTCCAGCACGACCAATAGGAAACGCAGGAAGGGAAAGAGCCAAAATATGTCGTCCAATGGAAGAAGAGGGAAATAACAAGCATGGTGGAGAAACTCTATGCTGGAATTTGGAGATGGCCATCTTACAGTGAATTAACCTCATTCGATTTAACAAGCAGATTAAGTTGCTATCTGTTCTGAAAACATTTGCTTCTGTTCCTTTAGCAAAAAAAATCAATCCGCTTTTAGTTCGTATCATTAGCAATATTACGTTTTTGTCATTCGTCCCGGTGGGTCATTGTAAAATTAAGCTACCTATTTGACATATTTTGGTTAATATTAAACTTGATAAATACCACAATAAAGCTACACCTGGTCTAAGACTTTATAGGTGCTTTTCATAAGCTTTCCTTTAAAGATTTATTGTACTCCACAAAACTGAATCCGTTTTTATGAATACAGATTGCCTCTGCATAATAAAATATCATCACCCTGTGTAGCCTGTGTTAAGCACCAATAGCCTACTTTCACTGTTAAACAAATGTTCAATTTCACTGTAATCAATTATTGAAAACAAGTGAGTGCATGTGTAGGCTTTCTATGCAATTTGCAGAGACGGAATACTGTGGTAGCTAATTAAGCTTCATATAAAAGTGTCAAGAGCATATTAACACGAGTTCTGTTGGCTCCCGGAATCTGTTGTTGGTTCAAATTGGAATGAAATAAGAAAACTGAAGGTTTATCTTCGTGCAATATAACAAAAAGCAATAGGATAAATGGCACGTTAACGTGAGAATCTTTATAAAAATAAATAGCTAGGGCATTAAATCAATGCTAATAGTTTCATGCTTTTTAATCAAGATTGTTACCAAACAATTAGGCCTAACAGCATATTACTATATTGATATTAAATATTAGGCTACTAAAATTGGTAAGTGCTCAAACAATGACTATGCTCAATTTATTCATATTTAGCTTATTTATAATGTTTTGCTTATTGTGTAGAACAAAATAACGAACAATAATTAAAGTTTAATTGCCGGCAAATAGCAAAATAATAACACACAATAAAATAACAACAAAATAGTAATAAACTGTAAAGCCGATTGAACAGAAGCACATTCAACATTAGAAACAAGTCAATAAATATTTTATCAATAAATATTTTATTTAACGTAAATAATTATTTAAAAATAAGATTTCAAAGTAAGAGCACGAAAACCGATAGCCTTTAGAGAAATGATAGACCAATTTAGAGAAAATTGCTATAAATAAAACTTACAAAAAGGACTTCAAGGTTTAGGCGTTGATTCCTTACCGCGAGTGGCTGATGTAGCCTAATAAAATGCAGAAAGTAGAGCCTCCCTCTTTTAAAGTACAAACCCTGTTTGAAGCTTTTCCTAGTAATGCATTTAGAGATTTATCTTTTATTACTTTAATTACACTTTATTTTAATTTATTTTATTTATCAAATACGTCGTTGAAGCGTAGCTACCACATGTACCAATAATCATTTACTAATGAGCTGTTTACTCTATATTAAGTTAACCGTTTTCTCTTTGAAATCCTGATTTCACTTCGAAACGGTATTCAAAACCTTTTTAATTGTTTAGTTTTCATGATAGCATTACATTTCCTTAGGATGAGTTTTAATAGGATCGGGAGTTGGGAAGTTCTTACGTGCGTTATTCTGAAAAGATATTTTCCTATTCCATAACTTATTTAGGCTATTAATTGTTTTCACTGATTATAGTGAGATGCTCTTAATTAGCCTAAATAAAGTGTGGATAAATAGTTTGGCTACACGCAGTCTGTTGGAATGCCTCACCAAAAAAATACAAAATAAATAATAATAATATAATAATAATAAATAAACATTGTTTTTAGGCAATATCATGGGCAGACTGAAGGTCTCAAGGAAGATCGTCTATTCGCGGTAAATCTCATTAGACGGACTCTGCTTTACTCTCGCTGGAATTAACGTTTCCCAAACACACGGTATCCTTTTCCCAAGGACATGTTAATTAAGTCGGTTTGACAACAGTTCCATTGCTTCGTCGCTGAATGTAGTATATTTTGATGATTATTAACGCTTAATTAGAGAAAAAAGGCTGACCCCTGCCCTCAGAAAAAGAGCTCAAGGGCTTACAACATTCACATCACATGAGCCATTACCCAACTAACTCAACACACACTTGACCGCGCATCGCTTGGTATCATGAGCGCTGCATTCGATTAGCACACTGTCCATGGGTTGTTATGATAAACCCTACAAAATTTCGGACACGTTTTGTTATCATTTTGCTCATTATTTTTCTCCCGTAATCGAATATTGGCAAGTAAGCATGCTTGCACAGTTGCTATTAGCCTATTTCTATTTTGCAGCACATATGGAGACTATACCAACGGTACAAACCTGGCACAAACCTCATCTGCTAAAAATAGCGCATTTGAACAAGTCGAAAATGAATGACACATCAAAGCGAAGAGTAACGTGAAATACTGTCAAATAACAAGTGACTGCTCCTCGCCATCCGTCAGCATATATTACAGAGAGCGAAAAAAGCTGCTCTAAACAAACGATTCATTTTGCTGGACTGATCACTAATTGTCCAGTGGAACGAGTAAACTTCCCACCTAATCCTCCCATATATCCTTAAATTCAGAGCACAGCTTGGAGAATAATGCATGTTCGTGTAGCACATGACGCTGGAAACCTTTTCAGTTGCAGTTTAAAGAATCAGAGAAAATGCGGGTAGAGTTAATGATGTTTTCTCATTTCATGATTTATGATGACTTCTTTTAGAATTATTTCAGAGCAAACAAGTTTATAAAGCTTAAGTCATAAAGCAGGAAATGTTATTTTTTTAGTGAATATATGAAAGACGTCAGACGAAGGATTTGAAATTCTTTCCAATTGAAAATTACATGCATAACTCATTATTTTAAATATATAACAACAAATCAATTCTGGCCTGTGTATCTTTTATATTTTAGTTATGTAGGCTTTTTTTTCATTCATGAATTTTCCCTAATACACTCATTTAAAAGGTAGACAGGAGCATATTAAATGTATTTATATGTTGCATTCCTTTGTTGTTTTTAGGGATACATGGGTATAAAGTCTTGTGTAACATAATAATTAGTGCATCAACTCTGAATTCTGGTAATGCATGGAATTTAGTTGCCCTGCCTTATAATTTTACTTTGCCTAATGGACAGACTATCTTGCCACCTCCTCACAGATACTTTCTTACAAGGGAAAAAACAGCGCAATACAATTAAAACATTATCCTTAAACAAGCACAAATTGCTCCATCACTCCATTCGTGCATAGTGCATGTGTGAGGTGCCTACTATGTCAACTAGCGGCCTTGAACGGACATGGAGTTGGCTAGACTTGCAGTTTCTCCTGCACAGTATGTGTTTGTTGAGGCACGTGTGAGACTGAAAATGATTTTGAACTAATGTTATTAATATGACAATAAATAAAAATAAAATTATTTATTTGCTTAAATAAAAATGGACAAAAAAAACAGATGAAACCAAACAAAACTGAGTGTTTGAACAGACATGGGTAATCTGTGACAGTGGTGTAATTTACTTACCAAACGTTTTCACTAGTAAACTGAATGAATCTAACACAGACAAAGAAGAGTTCATTGCATTTCACAGTTTATAAAGGCTTAATAGAAGCCCACCAGTTTTCTGACTTCCGTCATCACAGGAGCTGCGAGGCTGTGAGCTTTCTCTGCTCCTTTGGCTAACAGACTCTCAAGATGCCCTCTGTCAGCCCTCAGTCTTTGGATCTCCAGCCGAATGGGTTGCAGCTTCTGTACAATAGCCTCGGCCACCACATTCTTGTATTGTCCAGTGTCCATACCTTCAGCCAGCCTGACCACCTCCTCCACGCTCTGTCCAGACACAGCCGCGTGCATGGAGACTAGGTTTGAAACACCGGGCCGACTCTCAGGCTCATAAGTCACTTCAGAAGTGAAGTCAGTCACAGCTCTGCGAATCTTAAGGACAATGTCATCAGGCATATCGGTCAGGAAGACTGTAGCTAACTTTTGGGGGTCTGACTTGGACATCTTAGAAGATGGATCCCTCAGAGATTTCACCTTTCGAGTGCCACCTGAGAGTTAAAAAGCAGGATAAGTTAAACATTTCATCTGCGCTGAGTGAATATTTCCTATAGTTTCCTATTCACTTCCATTATATAGTTAATAGGGAAACTATAATAAATCATATACAAAAAATATCTATAATAATATACAGGTAATAGTTAACTATATGTGACCCTGATTTATACATTTATACATAATAAATAAGTATAAGTATACTGAATAAATAAACTTTCCATTGATGTATGGTTTGTTGGGACATGACAATATTTGGCCGAGATACACTTATTTGAATATCTAGAATCTGAGGGTGCACAAAAAATCTAAATATTGAGAAAAGGCCCTTTAAAGTTGTCGAAATTAAGTTCTTAATGCATAATACTAATCAAAAATTAATTTTTTATATATTTACAGTAGGACATTTACAAAATAACTTAATGGAGCATGTCTTACTTAATATCCTAGTGATTTTTGGCATAAAAGAAAAATCTAAAATTTTGTACAAAAAATACAATGTTTTTTTTGGCTGTTGCTACAAATATACCCCAGCGACTTATGGTCCAGGGTCATATAGTTAACAGTGTTAAAATAATAGTTTTACTCAACAAGGACATTTAAACTGATCAAAAGTGACAGTAAAAAAATTTATAATGTAACAAAAGATTTCTATTCAATAAATGCTGGGTTTAGAAAATTCAAAGAAAAAAAAAAAAAAATCACTGTTTCCACAAAAAATATTAAACAGAACAACTGTTTTCAACAATGATATTAATAAGAATGATAATTAAGAGGTGAAGAATAAAAAGGAATTAAATTTCTGGATGATCATGTGACACTGAAGACTAGAATAATGACTGCTGAAAATTCCACGTTGCCAACACAGGAATAAATTACATTTTAAAATATATTAAAATAGAAAACAGTTATTTTAAATAGTAAAACGTCACTGTATTTTACAGTACAGTGGTGAGCATAAGACACATCCCAAAACTATACAATATAATATGGCATATTAATACTGTTAAGTTACTGACAAAATAGGAATCAAATGTTGAATCAGTAACCACTCTGATAGACTTAGTTCAATAAAGAATTTGGCTTTTTTTTTTTTTACACTGTTCACCAGTTCATTTCCACCACAGCCAAAAAGCGGTGCAGGAAACATGCTATTTAATATCGATTTCTTTGAAAAGCATCCTTTACAATACTGCCTAACCATTTCAATACAAAAGTAATCGTAGGATGCAATTTTCCATTTTTTATTACATTTCAGTAAATTAGCATTACATATAGCGACCACTGGTTTCACACTAATCAGACTGAAATGAAGAATCTCAGGAAAGCAACTGGGTTGTGTAAATATTATTTCTTTGTGGAATCACAACACAGATGGGCTCTAACGGTCGGATCTTTGATTTGGTTTCAGGGCAACAGATATTGTTTGGCTTCTTTAGCTTTGGCTCTAGGATGCAGACGCAGTCTTCCTTCACATGTTAGAAGAGCGATATGAACCGGTCCTTTGTGAAGTCACTATAGGGAAACCCCCCAAATCCATTATTACCCCATCACTCAGATAGAGGAGGAAGAGAACACTCCTTTAATCAAAGCGCCATCGCACACATGACTGGTTTCATATTGTGCTTTTATGATGGCGATAATTACAGTGAATGAAAGACTGAAGCTCAAACTGACAATTCAACATGCCAGCCATGTGTGCGCACGGCTTTTTGTGCAAGGGTACGTTGTTGTGCGTGTGTGTAACATACAGTGAGGAAAGCAGGGAGCTGGAGAAGACACTTGAGAGCACTGACTCATTTGTGTGTTCGCTGAATGACACAGAGTAATTTGTCTTACTTTTCCACTTTTCAGGGTTTGTGCTCAGGTGAATCTTTATGAGAAAAACAGGCTGATTAAAACAGGAAGTTAATGTCATGAGGTAAAAATGAAAACTCCAAAACATACTGAGCAGGGCACGAGGCTCTGGGAAGAACTCTCCATACTGGCTGTTAAAGATGCGGGCCAAGTCCTGGGCGAGCTCCAAATGCTGGATCTGGTCCTCCCCTACTGGCACATGTGTGGATCTGCACAACAATAACATCACTCTATCAGAATATAACCGCGATAAGATTAAAACACACGAAAAGCACAGCTGGCCGTACTTGTAGAGCAGAATGTCTGCTGCTTGTAACACTGGGTACGTATAAAGCCCCACACTGCCTTCGTTCTTCTGCTTGCTCTTCATCTGTAAGGAAAAGAAACAGAGGATTTACCGCTGGACGGACAGACGGAGAGGAAAGTTGGAAGTAAATCTGAAGGACCTTTCATTACATCTGGCTGCAACTGTCTATTTGTTTTCTTATTACAATGAGGTCTAACATCATGCCCTTGAGTTTTGCCACATTAACGCACATAGACAGCATCCAAAGGCCACTTTCCGCCATGTTTCACATGCACTCAGCTGTTGAGTAAACAGCTAGGTGTTTTCTCTGCAGCGGTGGGAGGCTTCTGGCCGAGCTCTCCGTCAGCAGCAATATAAAAGGGTTGTCCTTTCTGGGTGAATCACAGTCATTATCAAGCCCTGTCTCTCCCTGCCAGGTCCGCCACCCTCATGACCGGCACAGGAAAAGCCTGTCGCCGTGCCACATGGACAGCAAACAGAGGAGGGAGGCCTGAGCATTTAGACTGGCATGTTACCACCTAGACTAAAGGGCTCTAATATATATCAATGTGTATTTTTATTTAAAGTGCCCCTATTATGGATTTTTGAAAATGACCTTTAATGCAGTGTGTCATCATGATGCATTAGCATATTGCCCGCCCACTTGTTGGTCTTTTCCCGTTGGTCTGAAAGAAAATGCAAATTCCTTCTTTGCCACTAGGTGTTGCTTTTGGAGCTGTAAAAATAGCTGTTTCCCCCGGTAACGCTGTACACAAAGTAGCACTGCGCTCACAAACGCTGCTTTATCAGGCATTACAGGCACGATGAATTGAAAATGAGACCAATCAGACCAATCACTGCAGAATAGCTTCACAAAAGGAGGGGTTTGGAAAAATGAATCGTTAAACAAATCGTTTGGGAGTCGTTGAGCAAATAAGGTAAAAATAAATGCATATTATAAGACAATGAAAGTGTTTTTTGACGTTGCATGTCAACCTGTTGTTGGGGACTCCCAAAACCAAAATATGAACCTTTCATTACCCATAATAGGGGCACTTTAACATACTCTCACAAGCAGATAAAACAGCAAAAACAAATGTGCTGTAATTACCTTCCATTGAGGCAGGTGCCGTAAACGAGGCATGCTGCTAAGGCAGCCTAGGATCCATGAGAGCTCAGAATGTTCTGAGACCTGCAGAGTAATTATATGATTACATTTTCAGAAAAAAAAAAAATTGTAATTGTGCTCATTTCTCATTTCATTTATCAACCAATTTATTCTGAAATATATTAAAAGTACAGTTAATACATGCAATGCTTTGAACACACATCTTCTTTGATGAGTATGTTTTTAATTTTTGAATTTAAAATTCATTTCGATGGTATCTTTTTTAACAAATTAACGAATAATTTGAAAATCCTTTGTCCGATAAATTAAATGACAAACATACAGAAACATGGGAATACGCTAACCCCTGGATACCTTCATAAATGTGTCAAGCTTAACTATTCAGATAGTTTGATGTTTTCATGACATGGAAAGTTTAGATTGTAAAATTCAGTGTAAATCCAGCAAAACTGATATTCATCCTAATTATATTTCTGAATTAATAATTCATGATGATTGCAAAACCAATATAAATATGCTATTACTTTTTACATTGTAGCTACACCACATTTTTAGAGTCATTAAAATAAATCTTTAAAAAAAATTGTCATGATCAACATGAAGTCAAAAAGTACATTTCTAAGAACTTGGCACACCATTAAAAAACTAAAATATTGTTTCTCTTTTTATTGTGGACACATATATTACCATCATGCTATCAAATTATCACTACTCTTGATATGCAGTGACAGCACTTTACACATAAACTAGGTATCTTCGTAGCGCCCCTGTGTGGCAGTGAAGAGAACAAGATATGCCTCACCTCCCAACAGGTGCACAGTGGCACAGTATGAAGGCCTTTCTACAGTCATACTTTATCACAAGTACTCAAACTAGTCCTTCTCTTGTTACAAAATCATGTGAAAGAGCTCATTTGATTGGCATTGTGAAATCTGCACAATTCCCAAGAGAGTGTGCACGCACACAGACACACATTCAAAAGAAAAACACTCTTCAAAATCGTTCTGCTTCAGAGAATTAAACTTTATTAAACTTTATGAGTGCTGGCGACGTGGCCGCCATCTCTCATACTCACAAAAGGATTCTGAGGCATCTGACGTAAACCCAGAGAGGAACGAACATAAAACGTGATTTTATGGCACAGCGCTGAAAGAGATATTTATTACAGCTAGCTAATCTACATGTGAGGGTAAGACAGCGGATATGAAGATGACTGAGGGATCACGGCAGAAAATATGATATAGTGGTGGTGGATATCTTAGATGACTTCATATGTCAGATTTGTGCAATCAACTGAGACACAGAAATAGTAAGTGAAACAAATTAAATCTAAACTGATTATTCCTCAGACACATACGTCAAAAGAAATTTAAAGGAAGTCCGAAGTGTGAAAAAGGGTCATATTTGTTTAGATTTACGCAGAGTTCAATTACGCGAGTCTGCGAGAAACGTACATATAACTCTCTATTGTCTGGATGTTATTCTGGTAAAAGGGTTTCTAGTGCAATATGTCCGAAACACGCATACAGCTATAACACGAAGCACTATACTTAAGATCCGATTGATTTTAGCTTGTCGCCATTTTTTTCAATGAAGTCGAGTGTTTTCCTTGGGCCAGGGTATTATTTTCACATGTGGAACAGTCTTGAGCTTGTATGTTCGAGGGGAGGTCTTTAGTCCTGCCAAGATATGTGGCATGAAGTTAAAATGGAATAAAATCAGGGGAGTGTGTGAGTGCAGGTTTTCACATGCTCGCTGTAAAGTTTCAGTGAGAAAACACACAAAATCCAGACACACTTACACTCTGCTGCACAACACACACAAACACACACTGTTGAAAGCATATCAGGTGACTGAGAGGAAGAACATGTCCACACTTATTATAGTTATCCTTCAAAACTTGCTCAATTTGAAAGAAAATGTGCTGGACAGCTAGCAAGTTGCTGCGTACTGTAAAATCTATTATTAACCTCCTCTTTCTGCTTCATGTGGTCGCTTTGAAGTGAACCGTGAAAATGAATCTGTGCGTTTTCCCCATCCTGAGAATTTGTTGAGATAGGAATCGGTTTGGTAAAATAAGCATTTAAAGCCAGCCTCCATTAAATAAATATTTGGCAATGGAAAATATGTTTTACTGGCAGTAGTTCAGCCCAATAAAATGACCAGACGCCTATTTAGAATGAGACTTTTGAAGTTATTTGAAAGGTACCTTCCACATTTTTTTGACATTGTTTAGGCAGAAAGGCTGAATAAAGATGTGCACACTTTAAAACTATAATACTAGAAGCATTTTGAGATAGTTCAACCCAAAATGAAAATTCATCATTTACTCACCCTCATGTCATCCTAAACCTGCATTACTCTCTTTCTGATGTGGAAGAACAAAAAAAAAAGATATTGTTATAATATCTTATATTATAATAAGACAATGAAAGTGTTGCTTTGGACCCCGCTGACTTTCATTGTGTGACCAAAAACAGTTTGTTAAAATGAGTTCAGCAGAAGAAAGAAGGTCATACAGGTTTGGAACAACATGAGGGTGACTAAATGATGACCAAATATTCATATTTGTGTAAACAATCCTGAATTAAGGCGATTTAATATATGTTGCAAAAGAAAGTCTTCAAAGCAGAACTCACTTGAGACTGCTGGAAAAGGATGGAGCGAGTTGGGTCTATGCCACAGGCCAACAGACTGGCGGCCATGTCCAAGATATTTTCTCGGAGCATCTGAGGGTCCTGAGGCTGGGTGATGGAATGAAGGTCTACAATGCTATACATGACTGTACTATACTTGTCCTGCAGGGCCACCCAGCTCTCTAGAGCTCCCAGATAGTTCCCCAAGTGAGGAACACCTGTAGGCTGGATTCCTGAGAAAACCTGTGCTTTAGGGAGGCTCTGTAAAGAAAAAGAGAGATGTTTGAGACAAATTCTGTTAAAAAGAAAGACAAACATTCAAACAGAGGACATAAAAGTTGGTGGTGTGCAATGTGCATACAGCAAGAAAGGAGACAGTTTTATGAATGTTATCAAAGCGATAAATCCAAGGCACGTTTCACACTAACAGAGCACCCTACCGGGTGAGAGAGTGCTAGAGCGGAACTTCACTATAGCCAATGAAAACACTCCACAGTTCACAGCCAGCCAATAGCAGCTTTTAAGAGTGATACAGTCGTGGAATAACAATCACAGTAGTGGTCCTGCCCAAAACAGCAACAGAAGAAAGCAGTGCAATGCTATAAACCTATAAAGTATATTAAAGATTGGGACGAATAAAACAAAGGGGTCCTTTTTAAATGTTTGGACTGAGAAGGAAGCCCACTACTCCTTAGTCTTTATAAAAAAAGAGAGAGATTCATGCCCGCTGATTGCTGGACAAATTTTGTGTTACTAGCAGGCCGAGACTTCAGATGCAAAACGTCCAAATTTCCATTTCCATTACGTCAACTTCCAAACAACTTACTACAACTCCCAAATAATCTTTGTACTCTATAAAAAGGTTAACTTTGCAACATAAAAACATTCAAAATGGGGAAAACACAAATGAAAAGAGTCGTGAACACCTGCATGGCTATGTATGAGGTGACTTACTTTGGGGCCCAAATACAATCTGAGATCTATGGCTGATCTGAAATCAGTCTGGCTTCAGGGAAGCCTATAGCCAGGGGAATAGAATCACTGATCCAAAGTCATTAGCTAGTTATAGGAAAGGATCAGGCTATTTATGCCATTACTGGGTGAGTAATTGCAGTGCAGTGGCCCGAATGCACAGGGCCTCTCTGAGGTGTCAGAAGTGATTTGGGGCAGAACGGAGCCTGGTTCATGTGTGTTCTCACCTTGCGTTGTTCCCCTCTTCCCCTCCGGCCGATCATTAACCATCCAGACATGGTAATGGTGTCATTTGAGACAATCACACATAAGCTGAAACAACACTAGGCCCAACTACCGAAGGAATAATCAACCTATCGCACCTCCCATCTACCGACAAGAAGGAATGTCTGAAAAATCTGATTTTTAATATAAATTTTTTTGGCAACTGGCGTGATGATGGGGGGATTTTATTCAGGAGGTACATTACATAGTAACCTTATGCACATTTCAATGTCATTCTTCATTATTTATTAGGGTGTAGCTATGGTTTTAACATTAATAGGGACATTTTCTAATCAGTTACATAATACGGTAAATCCAAAATCTTTATATGAGGGTTTATTTCGCTGTGTTGATGCCATAAAAATAATTTAAAAAACACAAGCACCTTATTTACTTCCTTATTTAGTCTAAAATCAAATGAAAAGGCCTATGTTTTCAAATGTAAATTTGATTTCATAAAATAATCTCAAATATACAAGCCTTGAGGTCCTAAATTGTAAAAGCAAATGTGTCAAGAATAAGCAATGCTTATGTCACACACAGACATTAGACAGCATCCATGTTAATGTATAAAGTGAAATAAAATCCTTTATTTTACAAATGAAATAATGACATACAACACCTCTTCCATTCTCACCTGCAGTAATTGCTCAGTTTTTCTTTTACTCAGATTCACTGGGACTTGCTCGCTCTCCTCAGCTGTCCCACCAGCACAAACTACTTCTTGATGACACCTGGCAGGAGCAGCAACTTGTCTCCAAATTTTTTACACTGACAAATGCAACACTGTTGTACCACAGTGCAGCAAAGTAGCAAAAAAATCCTCCATGTCTACCATATGGAGTAGACATTAAACCGTATGTGTGTGTGCACAAGCTGATAGAGTTACACAGTACACCTACAATCCCTGTTCTTACACTCATGTAGGCACTTTGTAGGAGTATTTAATTGTAAGACTATCTGTGTGTGTTCCAGTTGGTGTAGGATTGAGTAAGTAAGTCTAGAAACAACTAAATGAAATTTGACCATTTGAGACAGATTGACCATTTTGTATTAACAGTGAAAATATTGCAATACAGTTATGGAAAAACAGAAGCTAGGCTATGTAAAATTCAGCTCCAAGGCCACCATGAGACAGAATAACAACACTTAAATCTTCATTGCAAACATATTAGATGTGAAAACAATAGCTTAAATTTTCCAAAATGCCATGCTCAGACAGGATTTGTTTTTTTAAGCCAGTGGTTTTCAAATGGGGTCACATAGAGCAGAGAAAAAAACAATTATAAATGCAAATGATAACATGCAACTAATATAATTACCTTATCAGCATTTAAAACACTTTTCATATTTTTTGTTGTTGTTGTTGTGTATCCAATCAAAAACTACATATTTTTCACTTGGTAAGCCAAATTAGGCAGACAGCTACAAACCATATAAAATAATAAATATATAACAATTAATTAATCATTTCAATGTTTCATTTTAGGGACATTTGTATTTACACATATTTAGGCACAGGGTCTCCGCTTGATGTCCAATGTAAATTTGGGTAAGGGACTGACACAATGAGCATGTAATTACAACTGGCCATTTAGATTGAATAAAGTTCTCAGATTTGAGCTCTTTAAACTCAAAATCAGTATTATACACGAAGAAACGATAAGGACCCTATAGAGCCATCCATAGCTGAACTCCTGGAACATCCTGGCAGAGACGCCCATCTTTGCATGCCAATTCCAACATTGCCTTTCACCACCCTTTATGGTTCTGCAGGAAAGCATCAGCAGCTCAGTAAATGTGGAGAAGCTCTCCACAGGAGCTGATATCAGAGAGGGAGCTTGAAGCCAGTTCTGAACGGCAACTCTGACCCTCCCGCCCCAGTCCATTTATCCCCCACTAAGCTTCAGACACACAGAACCTACTGTTACGGTGTCTATCTGCATCGCCTCACTCGCCCTATTAAAACAGACATCACGCTGAACAGCAGAAACACATGCCTTAATCCTGCCACTCTCCGCTGGGCTACCAACAAAGCCCTGCTTTGGTGAAGTATAGAGCAGAAAATTATTTTTATGTACCTTCCCCTGCCCGAGACGGTGGGAAATGTGTGTTTTTGCCGTACCGAAACACACTCAGCTTGAAGTGAAGTGCGAATGGCCGAAAATAAAACAGGAACGAGACCCGATTCGAGGGGAAAACACATTAGAGAAAGCGTGAGTGACAAAGCCAAAAAAGCAGTGAAAGAATGAGCAGGAGACAGAGCAAAAGAAGAGGTATTTGTGGGGAGGAGGGCGGCGTACAGGAGGTGGCAGGGGGGCAGGAGACGGAGCGTTTGATTAAATCTGCGGTTGACGTTTCGGACAGGTGAGATTGATGAGGTTCCTCTACGCTTCACACTGTGCGGAGAGCGCAGGGAGAGGAACAGAAACACGCAGTGTGGAGAGCCAGGGCTGGGGGCCCTCTCACACCGTGGGGTCCCGGCCTGATTAATGGGGCTGGAGTCCCTTCAAAAACAGCACTCCCAGCAGAAAGGGCCGCACCGTGCTCCAAAAATAACCAGGACGGGACACTACGGACTGCGGCTTGGAGGCCAAACCCTGAACCGTTTAGGACCAATCGCTTTTGTTTCACTACAATCCTCCCTCTGCTGATCGCATTACATATTAAAAGATAGGTTACGCTTAGTCTGACATGAAATATAATTATTTGCAAGCTGCACAGAAAAGCCTGCCGAAAAGTCAAACCAAAACCCAACGCCTGGCACGCAGAATGATAAATGTCTTGCATGGATTATATTGCGATATTTGGACACTCTATATAAACTACACCAAGCAAATAAAGGACAAAGCCACTTCTGCCTTTTTCCCTTTTGAGGCTCGACAGGGGAAAAAAGGAGGTGCTAGCCTACTAATGACAAATTAAACACATAAAAGTCACAACGAAGCAGAAATAACCTGCACACACCTCATAAATTTATCAATGTGTAATTATGGTAACGCTCAGAAACTCCTGAGCCAGAGTTTTTTCCCTTATTCCCTCTAATTTCCTCCAGTGCTGCGTGTTGGTTTGAGCAGAACCCAGAAGCTCGATATCAGATAGTGGGTGCAATTCAATTAACTACGTCAGATTTTCGGTAACCCTAAGTCTACAGGGTATGGTGCCAAACTCCACAATGAAAAAAGATTGATAGGATTTACTTTAAAACAATATTCACTCAGGAACTGCTAGTAAATTTCACAAACACACTGAATTAAATGCACAATTTTGAAGTAGAAAAGATTCAAAACAATACTATTTTCTCCTAAAACTTGGAACATTAACTTGAAAAACTATTTTTCACAGCGCAGCATTACTCTACAGGAATTTAGAGCCAAAATACACTAAATTATCCAAAAAATGATGATCGTTTGAGGGGTCTGGAGGAGTTATTCAGTATATATTGCGTTCATCCTTCAGAATGATAAACCGAATTACACAGTGGAGTGTGAAATAAAGTGCTTAGCTGACATGTAAAAACAAATCGTCTAATTAATAAACACAATCAGGCCCGGCTCATGTGCGCCTGCTTTCCTACAGTTTCCTCTCCGGGCGGCTCTGGGAGTAGGTTTAATGGTTTTAGCTGACATGGGAGTTAGAGCATTTAGACCTGAAGGAGAATTAAGAGCCGTTTCCTTTTTGTTGCAACACGAGGCTGAGATGACTGATATCAGCCATTAAGACCACAGGCGATTAAGGGCCGGATAGGGAGCGTCATGTTTTATAACGCAGTTTGGAGCGAGGGCCCACTGCATCCTGCTGCAACGTATGGAAGGATAATCAGGGAAGTTTCAGGATGTGATCGGAACAAAAGCTTAAAACTGACATGAGTTTTATTGTCTAAACAACTGTGTAAAACACTTACACAACAGGGGTATTTCAACAGCTCCAGAAACAGAACAAGAGTTTTCAACACAGAGTGAAAGGTTAATGCTGAATTTATTTTGCATTTGCTCGCTGAATCTTGCTGGGTTTGGTGGTGAGAAAATCTAAGCATCTAACATGCTTATTTTATCCACTTGCCACTATTTGACACGTTTCATAAATAATATTTATTTATAGGCATGGATTTCATTAGGTCAAATTTCCCTCTCACTTATACTTGGACAGAAAAATCTGTGCTCATCTTTTCACACTGCAGCTAAATGACTTTTCATAACCCTTTCTTTGCCAAAAAAATATGCTCCATGTTTTGACGTACATCACACCTAGCAGCATTGTGAACGTCCAGATTAGCACGCAGTGCCTGACATTTGGAGAAAATTAAAACAAATGAAAACCAACACCTCATTTCAAATGTTGTTGCTGGTAATAAAGGACTGCTGGGATGGTTTTGACGTCTTTCTGTAACCTCACTCCCACAGTCGCAGCTCTCTGTACTTTAGTGTCCCAAACGACACACTGCCTGTAGTTAACAAAACAGAGACTGGCTGCCAGCGGTGGACGCACATTCCTACACGGCAAGTGTGCTGAAGCCATCAAATAAAACTGGGTTGTCAATCAAGTCAAGGCAGTGGGGGCTTCACATGCTCTGTAAAAGGCTCACTAGTTATAATTTACTGTGCTCAGGTCCAGTTAGCATTACATACACTCAGGGAACTGCACTGTTAATTAACAGTTTCTTTACATACTCTGGTTCCCTTTAAAAGCCAGAATTTCAATATGTATAAAGGGCTGTGATGGCTGTTATAAGTAGTGTCATTTTAGGATGCATGGTTTATAACAGGGAAACATATCTAATTGAGCAATAATGAGCAGGTGAGCTTTGTAATGAGCGCCAAGATAATCCAAATATAAAAGGTTTATTCTAAGAACATTTCTGTCTACTGGCAAATCACATATCTACACAGTAAAATTCAAATGCTTAAACATATTGTAATAAAAAAAGTGAGGCAATCTTAGTTGTGCAGTAATCATACAAATATTGTTTAGCAAAAGTAAAGAAATCTGATTAAAAATCATATTCTCCAGAACTCATACGGCAAGCCACAGAGACAAGGAGAGTCCTGTAAGAAATGTCTGGGAAAAAAAAGTCATCTAAATGTTTATTATTTTCTTTTACGATTTTCATGATTTAACATGCTACTTTCATGATGAACATCCAGGACAAGGGAAGAAAAATTTATAGAATTGTGTTCTACTCCTCTCAGAACATATTTTATGAAAACAAGTCTACAGACTGCTGTAATCTACAACTGAATTACATATCAATTTGCATACTGTATCTTGCCATTCAAACACCAAACCTTATTATCTTATGTCTTTGGAATAATGTTATTCAATAACTTATAAACACATCAAACTCCAATGCAAAACATGTCTAAAACAGTTCCACTGTTGTTGTTTTACAGAATGAGAATAAAAGAATCTTAATTTTGTTATTGTTACCACACAAGAAGTGAAAGATGTATGGATATGAGGGAAAAAAAGTGCCAGCCCTTTAAAATAATTAACTCTGGAAAATGTGACTCATATGTTCACCAAAGTTGCATTTATTTGATAAAAAAAAATATATGGTGAAATATTATAATTTGAAATAGTTTTAAAACTGTTTTCTATTTGAACATGTTTTAAAATGCAATTAATTTGTGTAATAGCAATGCTGAATTTTCATATTACATATCTCACAACATATCACCACCCTTTTAAAGCTACAAATCTGCAGCACAGCAGAACCTAATTTCCTCACAGGTTACCATGTCAAGATGCTTAACTGCATGTTACAGTTAAATAAATTAAACTGCCACTAACATCAAACTATTCTTGACATTAATAAGCTTGAACAAATATGCACTCACAACAATGTCACAAGCAATTACAAAGGCTCTTTTTAAACAACGCCGTTATTTACAATCTATTAGCCTATATCTGAAAATACTGTAAAGACTACTGTAATGTGTTTAGATTGAAAATTACAGCTGTCGGATACTTTCAATGTATTACAGAAGGTTTCCACTGAAGGTGAACCATGTAACAGATCCTCCGTAAAGTTGCCAAACTTGCAAATAATAAAATGGTAAAAAGAGAAGACTTTCTTACCGTCGTTCCCGTCGCTTTCCCAGCTTTAAATAATCTTCTGTGGGAATTACTCTTATGAACAAAACGAAAGACAGATTTCACGTTACACATCATGGAGAGCGCCATCTTGACTTATTCATAAACACAGGCGTACGGTGTCCAATAAGGGACATACGGCCAAAACACACACTCAGGGCAGCAGCTCAAGCTTAATTTAGAAAGAACAGTCCATTAAATTGCCACCTCTGCAAAAATATTTTGTACCATAACAAAATTTAAGGAAATTTCAGTAATAAATAAATTAAATATATATTTTTTCCCACTAGGCTACAAAGGAAGTGAATGGTACCTGAGGCTGCCATTCTACTACAGAAAAATAGTAGAATGAAAATAAACAATAACATAATTTTTACTTCTGAGTTAAGTAGACTATCCCATTACAGTAAACAGCCTCACACTTAATCCTTCCTTTACATTGCAAAAGCATGAATGCTTAGTGATTGTGTCTGTGTCTCATAACCTGAGCAACCTTCTTAGACAGCATTTATGTTTATTATTAAAACATACCTATGCTCAAATATGTCACTACTGTAGGCACATAAACTCACTGTTTTGAGACAGAAAAAAGTATCACAGTCCAACTCCAGCATTTCATTTTATGTAATTATCGACCCCCTGGTTTTTCTAACAGATGTTTTAAAAAAAAGTACAAACAGTTCTCTGTTTTGCAGCGTTTCAGACTTCTTTAACCACATCTGTAGCTGATTAATCTCACCTTTGCATCTGGTTGTATTCACACATATATTCTATATTCAAGACTGTCTCCTGCGGCACTGTGCGCTGTAACACATAGACCGTGATCAAGCAGCATGTCTATACCAAAACCTCACTTTGTGTTTGCATCATGCTGTATGATTCTCGCTCTCTCTGTTGGCTGTTAGTGCCTTTGGCATCTATTTCCTGACCACCCAGTTGCATTGCATTGTTTTGCACCCCTGTGAAGAAGAATTCTCATTGTATCATGGTGATGATATTTCTCTCTCTATTCCTGAAAATATTAAAGGTGGTTTTACTACAACATCTCGTTAAAGCCCCCACTTCATTTCTTCTTTTAATGTGCTGTAGCAAAATAAAAAGTTTGTGGTGTTTGGAAAAACCACTTATGCTTACATTTGACATTTTGTGTGTGTGATTGAGTATGTGTGACAGAAAGAGAAGGATGGAGAGACAGAGCGAGAAAGAGAGCAAAGCAGGGTGGGTATGCAGAGACTGAACTGGCAGCACCCCACTGTGATAGACTTTAGGAAAATAATATGTGGCTAATCTTTGTGTTTGAGTGTGGTGTGGTCCATGAATAACATCTCCAACTTTACTGAGGTTCCTTTGTTTTACAAAAAGAATATCAGTTTATTTATATTTTTAAGCAATGGATAATCCAAATAAATGTAACTTCAAGTTACATTTATGATGCATTTATTTAAATAATGGTACAAAAACACTCGCTGTAGGAACTAGCTATAGAACAAAAAAATTGCCTCTTTTTTAATTCATAAATTGGAATTTGTATTCAAATTGTCTCACAAAAAAGTTGAATTGTGATAACAGGAAGAGAAATTTCCTTAATTGTAATTAAAAGAAATTTGGCACACCTAATACATTCCGGGAAATAACGTGTTCTCCACAAAAGTTAATTTATTAAAATTTAATGTAATGTAAGTTGCGTCAAATCTTTTACTTTCACTCAGCATCTGAGTGAAATGGAATCAAAAAAGAAAAAACATAGGACATGGACTTGGCTCTATATGTTTTTTTGATAGAGGCAGATTTGAATGGAAGCTTTCTGTGATTGCAGTCTGTCATACATCACCAGAGAGAAGTTTGTCATTTCACAAGAGGATTGGAAAACAAACTGCAAGCTCAAAAATTGTTACATGGACGAATTGCTCACAATAAGATCAATAACAGTAGTTAGAAAATAGACAGGGTGAATTTCTATTTCATACTTATTCAAGGCCATAAGGCCCATAAACCTTAAAAACTTCAAAAGGCTTTTAAACCTTAATGAAACTATTTTGTCTCAACTCTTTTTAAATCAGCTTCCTAACATTTAAATTCAATTCCGCATTCTGTTGGCAACCCCATTTCAATTCATTGTTTTTCAGAAGGGGTGCATAGCCCTGCTATCAACTGTCAAAAATCTTTGTTCCCATATTTATTGCAGGCAAGGCCTGTCTGCTGCGTGAATGTCAACCTCTTTCATCGCTCTCCCTGATCACTAATTGTTCATCTCCTCACCACAGATTTATCTGCCCAACCACCCTCATAGGTCTGTTCTAAAAAGCCTGGCCAAGTTTCAAGGAATAGAACCAGGGCCTATTGACCGCCCCTGATGTGCTGTGGATAGAATGGGCAGGGTGGCTGTAACCAACAGCCCACCTGTGATAATATATAGAGGCAGGGGGCCATGGCCCACCACGGGGCAAGGCTATGAGGGCACGGGCCTGGGGAACGCAGGGACCGGGCCTGGGCCTCAGCCTGCATCAACAGCTCCCTGACACGCCAGCATCCTGACACTGACAGACAGGCCTTCCCCTCTGACACTGAGCCCACGGGGCGCCTGCCACCCAAGTAGATGGATGGATGAATTGATGAGAAGATGGATAGGTAGATGGATGGCTTGGCTAGTTAAATAACAGTTCCATTTAATTGAAGAGTCCTAAAGAGCGCTTTCGGAAATTTCCATGTATTTGAATTGTTTTTCCCCCTCCTACTTTGGTCCGTTAAGAAAAATAAACAGCTGGTGAGAAGTATTTTGTGTAAAGCAATGTTTGCTCCTGAGAGGAGAGTCTGGTTTCTATTACAGCTATGCCATCATGTCTGAATAGCCTGCAGCAGCGAGCGAGATGGTAGTCCAAGCAGACCGGGCCGGACTTTGGGTGGGCTATAATGGAGTTATCTCTTTCACTGTTCTTCCTCCAGAACGTCACAGCTCTGTTCACTGAGACCTGAGGCTTCACGTTAAGCGCAGGCCACCAGACGTCCCTCTCAGCTGTGGGGAACATGTGCTGTGGTCCTTCTGCCTGTCAGAGGCAAATGCGTGACTGTTTTCGAACAGGCAGGGAAGCAGCCAGCCGTGTGTGTCTGTGTGGTGCTGAGGTGGGAGGGGGTCGTCCCTCAGGAGGGATGTGTTTCAGCACCTTGTCTCCTTCTCTGTTATAGCGCTGACAGAACAGGAGGGAAAGAGTGACGGGGGTGGAGAAAGGGTGTCTGCTCTCTCACTCCCATCTGCTGTCTTCACTCTCCCGCTATCATACAGTAAAGCACGAGTGTGGGGTCAAAGGTCACGGTTAAGGTCATGAGCTTGGAAAAGATAAACTACATATAATACAGTGGCATTTTGATCTTGGCCAACAGAGACTCATGCACATAACGGAACATCTTAAACTACCGTTCATAGGTCTGTAGTTGGTTAGATGATTTAATGTTTTTGAAAGAAGTCTCTTATGCTCACCAAGGTTGCATTTATTTAATCAAAAATACAGTAAAGCAATAATATTGTGAAAATTTTAAAGAATAGTTACTTTAATATATTTTAAAATGTAGCCATTAAATGCAGCCATTACTCCAGTCTTCAGTGTCACATGATCCTTCAGAAATCATTCTAATATGCTGATTTGGTGCTCAAGAAACTTTTCTTATTACTATTAATGTTGAAAACAGATGTGCTGCCTAATATTTTTCTGGAAACGGTTATCATTTTTTTTCATGATTCTTTGATGAAAAGTTAAGAACAGCATTTATTCAAAATAGAAATCTTTTATAAAATTGAACTCTGTTAACTCTGTCATAACTCTTACTTTTGCTCAGGTTAATGCATCCTTGCCGAATGTAAGTATTCCTTTCCTTAAAAAATTCTTAATGACGTCTGTAGATTTTGAATTGCAGTGTACATTTGATATTATTTGTGATTTTGTGTATTAGTATTGAAAAAGACTTTCAAACCTTGACCATTCACTTACAGTTTTGCACATCAGAAGATATCGTGTGGCTGCTGTGACAGAGATTGCAAAAAAAAGAAAATTACTTGCTTTTGATTAGATGTCACATACAATAAATTGACAAGTTGCATTTAGGACCAACTTTTTTTTCATTATTTTTTAGGTTTGATGATTGCATGGTAATTATTTGAATAATAATTTCCAGCTCTTCAGATCCATAATGATGTATATCAGAACGCTGATACTGGAAAAATGAGACTTCTCCTAATTTGACCACAAAAAAAAAAAACACTGCTTATAAGTGGATGGACATTATAATTGTGGTTTCCTTTTGATGGAAAAACAATAATTGCTCATTTAAATGGAAATTTCACCCTAGCATATCCAAAATGACCCTCTTGTTCTAACCCACAATTTATTCAGTATGGAATTCTGAGAAAGCAATTGTTTTAGCCTATATGTCACTTTCTTTCCTTCTTTCACACATAACCTGATTGTACTGGTTCCTGTACTTCTTGACTCATGCAGCACATACTGGAGGCAGATTCTGAATAGACAAGAGAGATTTGATTTATTTTGGCAGTGCATGCAGCTCTTTGATGATTAAATCATTTATTGATTCATGCATCATTACATTAGGCAATGCTAATAGCACCATTACACTTCATGCATAGCAAACTGATGAATGAAATGCAAATGTGATACTTCATAAGTTATATTTAAAAGGGAAGGAGCTATAGCTGTGGTTATAGGTGTTGCTGCTGTGAAGTAAGAGAAAGAAGGGGAGAGAAAAACAGACTGGAGAAAGGAGGCACCATAACATCGGAGCAGGACTTTGATTATATCCAGATAGCCTGGTTTCACCACCGTGCATCATTACAAATGTGCCCCTCTTCTGAATCTACTTTCACACACATATACACACACACTGCTCTATGCAGTACATATAAAGCATGCATCAATGTGTGTGTGTGTGTGCCCCTTTTAGGCTCTGCTGCTGTCAGCACGCTACTCTTCAGAGTATGTAAAGGGTATCAATTTACAGTGAAGTCACAGGCCTGGAACCTCCTCCCTCTAGCTGCAGCAAACCCTGTAATTTCTGTTTGCATCTTATTTCAGCGTAATCGCTTTACATTCTTCACGGAAAACACAAAGCTGCTGTTGTTAAGCAGGGGAGACTTCAGTATCTTAAAGGTGAAGGTACGGAGAGAGTTAAAGGGTACAGCATGTCTCAGTTTAAGGGGGATTTACAGAGTATGAACAGAATCAAGGAAACAGATACACAGTAGTTGTCGTTCACCTTGTGGTGACAAGTGTAGACTGGCTACTGAAATTCAGAGAAGACACTGTCCACATTATAATTTGCTGCTAAACGGTCATAATTCCAAATGTACAGGAAATGCCATGACTGCAGGCAACACAAAAACACTGAGCCCAAAATAGAAGCGCCAGTATTCTTTTGGGTTTGTGACTCTGACTCTCAAGAAAATTAGCTGGTTCAGTGACACACAAGGGCGACAACAAAAACTTCTTTTTGCATGTAATTAGAAACATAATTAAAATGTACAAAACGTGGCTCTGAGATAAAGCAGGATCTGTTGGCTGGTTTACGACCTGTTGGTTTACAGCTGTTTTCCTGAATAATTAAGCGAGGAGAATGCCAGCCATACCCACCACAGCTGGAATCTTTTTTCATATCCTAAAGATGGCTGTCCGAAGATTAACACTAATTTAATAGAAACCATAAACATCTCAGATGGATAAGTAAATAGTTGTTTGATGGGCAGTGACAGATATTGCAGCACTAATCATTTTCTAGTAGTTTTATTTGTGTTCATTTCTTTAAAGATTTCACTGTAATGATGATACATATATATTTGAAAGAAATACCAGGGCTGTACAATTATTTTGGTTTATCTTTGATTTATCTACATATTTAATATTAATATAAAATAACATACATAAGTTTCTTTGGTGTACAGAAAATAAAAGCAACATATTCCATAAACTAAATAATAATAATGAAAAACAAATATAGAAGAGAGAAATTATTCCTTTCAGAACTGAAAAAGTCTTGCTGTGTGCTAGTCAAGAGGCTTTCTATGTTGGATTTTTTTTTTGCAAAAATTTTATCTTAAAGCATAAAAACTCAATTTACATTTCCAAACAACTATTTCGTATTAGCCTACCAGCACATTTTTACCGCTGGTTTTTTAATTTTGTTTAAAGATCATGCCATCTTGTGCCCAGAACCAGCTGGTTATGATAGCTCAGACCATTAACTGAAAATATGAGGCCAACATTTCTGTGCCAATCTGAATATTTATATTTTTTCCACATTAATGAAATGACTGTTTATTCAACTTCCAAGCTTTTTTTTCTGCACATGAAGGTTAAATGACTGTTGTACAATGAAATCAAAGGTGTGAGCTACTGTGGACTTCGCAGCAAACACTAACAATTTTCAAAGTGTCAAAATTGCAGTTTCTTGGAGACACTAATATTAGGAAGCATGCTGAGTAATAAAAGGCAAGGCAATATAAATAAATAAATAAAAATGCCTTGGAACATTCAATTCAGTTTGTGTTTAAAGAACTTAAGTTGTAATAGCACCAGTCATACATGATTACCATCATGCTGAGAAAAAATATAAAGATTTACAGAAACAAAATATTTTAAAGTAAGAAAGTTGTACATGTGGTTCATAATGTAATTTGTGATCATGTTAATAACCAGATGGGAAAGGTTGTAGCACTGTCCAGTGTAGGCTACTTAAAAAGGCACCATATCTATAGATTTACATTTGACACAAATGTGAAATTAACGAAAATTTATTTTCAATTAAAAAAAGAGATCAAAAATAGAAAAAATTATTTTAAAACAAATATTGTAATTAATTGCATAAAATTATTTTTTTAATGAATGTGGGACTTTAAAAATCTTAAACATGTTCACAAAAACAATTTTTAGAAATGTATTCAACTAAAATAAATAAATATCAATTGCACATTTACCAAATCAGCAAAGATACGTTGAAAGTTCACGTATTACGTTCACCTGCAGGTGTAGCCTGTGTTGTCTGTTCAGTTAAAAAAGAACTACAAAACAAAAACAACACGAATATAGGCCCACCTTATACAGCCGCTAACCCCCCTTATTATTTTCTGAGCAGAGATTATTAACAGAGATCTTAAGATTCACGCGAGCAGTGTTTAAGCAAATTGTGTGTCGACGTCTTCATTTGAAAATAAAGAGAAAAGTAGCACATTGTGAAAATTAGTAATCAGTCCATATCTGTCAAACTAACCCACTTTTGCGTTTAAAATCCTTAACCATGCTACAAAAAAACCTGATAAACAGCTCGGAGGTCGTGGGTCAGTTGCGTGATCTTAGGTCACCCTCTAGTGGAGATACCGCAGAGTGCCTGAATGAAGCCTTGATCAGTTAATGACCACAGAGCGAACACGGAGGAACAATTAGGATCTTGCAGTAAGTTAACTAACCGTAAGAGCACTGATAGGGACGGGGCATATAATGAAGCGCATTTAGAGCGCATTGCACGGGTGAATGAGCCGGCTAATGGAAATGATAGACATGATTAGCCTTTAATGTGCGCTGAATGAGGGGATCGAGTATCATAGTCACTGCAAAGACAGCACGGAGAAGGCGCTACATCTGTGCATCAGCATCCTAATGAAAGCTTCATTCCTGAGCAATCAAGACCCTCAAGGCAGAGAATAGGCCGCGCACTGCGAAGCCGCGCGCAAGAGTGGCCAGCGTTACCGTGGAAACCGAATACTCAGCATGTAAATAATGTGATCTATCGATGCCATCTGGAAAAGATTGGGTTTGGGTGCCTTAACCGCCTCTCTACCGATATGCGAGGGGGATCCATTACCATATTTATTTGTACTGCTAAACTTAGTCCGCGAATGGGATTATGTAGTGGTGGATTGAGAGCAGATCCTAAACAAACACATATATTAAAGCAGGATTTGGAGTATAACCTGAACAATAATGGATTTACAAGACAAGAGGGTTTTCCCCCTTTTTCACAAGCTCTCCATTTTTCAAAAATTGAATCCAGACTTTTTGGGGGTGAGCATTTTTGCTATGAGAGCGCAGCGAGGGAGTGGGATCTGGCCAAGGTATTTATCATATTTGACAAATCTAGTTTGATGGGGGAAGGGGGACAAAGAGTAATGGAGACAGGAAGAGAAGCTACTCAATCAAACTTGGACAGAGAATCATGCGCGAGTTGCTTGTGGCACAAACATGAGGTCCCTCCTGCTCTGTAAAAACGGTAAACAGTGTCATCCAGCTCTCTTTTCCCCAAATGCTCTTCCAGTCGTATCCTGATGAAGCAGGCAGTCCATGTGTTGAGAGTAAGGACTGGTGAATAGGTCTGGCCCACAGACTGACAGCAGCCTTGAGAGTGAGTTTACAGTGAGCTCTCTTTATCTACCCCTCGGACTGCTTTTCCCATTTAGATTCCCTATTGAAATCCTCGTCTGCCTCCAGTGTCTCAAAATAAGAGATTCCCCATCCCTTGACCTCTGTTTTTGTCTAGTTTCCTGCCCTCTCTGTGCAGATAAACTTAATGTACTCATTATGAAGTCAGCCGTCATGAGAGGTCGCACATGCAACAGAGACAGAGGTGAACGAAATGCCCTCCGAAACACTTCTCAAACTATAACTTCCAAATTCTGCTCTAAAATAGGATTGAAACACAATACCTTGTACTTGGGATCAGTCCCTTTTAGTTTAGTAGTTAACTGTGTCAGGGAGCAGTTTTAACTTTGATAATAAGAGCATCTTGAGCATCAAATTAGCATTTTAGAATGATTTCTGAAGGAACGTGTGACACTGGAGTACATCACTGGAATAAATAACATTTTAAAATCTGTTCAAACAAAAAAGGTAATTTTAAATTGTAACACTATTTCTATTTTACTGTATGTTTTGATCAAATAAATGCAGCCTTGGTGAGGATAAGAAAAAATATATTGCCGGCTGCAAACATTTGAATGATATTGTAATATTCATATTTTCATAAATGAGATAACAAACAGTAATTAAGGCAGTACTTCCTTGTCATTGCATGCTTGTGTTCACAGATGTCTGTCCAGTAAGTTCCTACACATATATCTGAGCCAATTAGGACCAGGTGATGGGAAAACCACAGAGAGGGTCCGGAGGTCCTGCAGACATGCTGACACAAAACAGAGATTGCTGAGGAGAGATAAGGAAATGATGGATGTTAGTAGACAGGATACAGACACCTGCTCCTGTTCAGCTTGTGTGTCAAACCCTGTGCACATAGTCATCATTAAAGCAAACATCTTCCTTTGAGGACATTTTTCTTTAGGTATTTTGTTGCCTAACTGTCATATCATGCTCTTTCACATCATTCCTTCGCTCTTGTTCTTTGTATCTCCCTCCCTCTTTTGCTTTCCCATCATCTGGTATTGATATTTCTTTCTCTGTCCTCAACTTACCTATTAGATGTGAGCAGTGTAGATTGCAGAGCAGCGTGTCTGCTCTAGGACATTAGGCCTATATTTTCTTAAATATACACTGGGATGGAGCGTATGAAAGTTAAAAAAAGAATACTTTTGTTATATTTTTATTGCATATTTTAATGAGAAATCTCTACTTTAACTTACAGGACTCAAGCACTGATAATGGGCATGCAGAAGAGCTGTATGTTCTGAATGGAGTGGGAAAGTGGTGCTAATTAGGGCCTCTTGCAGGCCAAGAGGAAGTGGGCTTGCCAGGTCTCCTTTCCCCTGCGATCCTTCACCCTGAAATGGCTGGGACCGCCCGGGGCTGGACCACCTCCCCTGGAGCTCCCAGGGAGTGAGATGCCAAGTCCAATCTTTCTGATTTCTCTTCATCATTTTTTGACTCCTTTCTCTGTAGCCAGGGAACAGTAGAGAAGATGTTACATGCTGAATTGTTAATTTGGCATGCTTTTGTAGAGCCATAAGGGAGATGGCTTTGGAAATGATTGTGTTATTGTGAAATCACATTTAAAAGTTGAATGTGTAAAGACATTTGAGGGTTGAAACCATATATGATAACTGCAAGAAAATGCATTCACAATGTACTTAATCTTGAACCTGTAGCAATATTAAAATGCCTAATCTTTTAATTCTCCTGTCCCAGTTTAACATGACAAAACGTTAAGTTAGCCATTTGTAGACATGTGTTTTATACAGAAATCACGATTCATTAATTTGCGCTAAAGTTTATTGTAAATTCATGGTCAAATTTAGAACCAACTGAAACCACAATTAAGTAAAAATCACAGACTCCAAGTCGCCTCAGAAACAAGCAATTAGAAATTGTCGATTTATGTATAATAATAAAATAATAACAACAACAAAAACAACGGTTTATTAGTAGTAGTCAGAGCTGGGTGGTAACTGCACGTAATCTGGATTATGTAATCAGACTCCAAAAATCAAGTACTTGTAATTACAGTATATTACATTTTATAATGCTCATAATCAGATTAGTTACTTTTTTATGGATTACATAATTACATATTATTCATACAATGGCAGTAAATCGTTCCTAATTTATTGATTCTCCCTAATTCCTCTTTTTCTCTTTTAAATTTTCATTTCTAAAAATACTATGTGTCATACCATTTAGCTTTAATTATATTCACAATATAGAATGGCCATGTAAATAAATGTATGATTTAATTACCTATTAGCTTTTTATCAGCTCGCAAACCCACTGCAGTTCTTACATTAAGCCCAGTTTGGGAAAACCTGATTAAAGGCACAATATGTCATTTTTGCCGCTAGAGGTCGCGTATTCAAAATAAACAAAGAGACAAAGGCATAATTTGATGACGCTGTGACTGAGTGTGGAATAATGGGAGTTGTCTACTTCATCCCCACAGTCGAAGCAATCCGACGGTACTCGGGCATAAATCAAGTTCATGGATGAGCTAATGATTTAGTAACATGGTAGAATGAAGCAGGGTGAGGCTGAAAGCCGTCAAAGCGAAACGAGGCCGCTGAACGAGCGTGACACATGTACGGCTCGAAAGCAGCGGAGCTTTTATTATCCCACAGTCGACCAACTTGCAAAGCTTTCTGTTCTAAGCTACACTGTGCCGTCGTCACCGGTCTATTATTAAAGGTCTGTGGGTTGCCATGTTTTAAAAAAATTTTTTTATAGTACATAAAAAAAGTACATACCAAAATAGCAATGAATAAACAAATATTAACAATCTCAAGGGCAGAAATCGTTGCATTACATATGAACAGTGAAGTTTTAATTAAAGGAAATCATGAGGGCAAGAAGAACAAAAAGGATAAAAAAATAATTAATAATGAATTAATTAAACTAAATACTAGTAAACGCATTATAGAAAAGTAGTTCTTACAAGGGGTAGAAGGAGTTGGCACTAGCTCACTGAGAAAAGTGCAACGTAGTAGCTTTTTCATTTGAAAGGGCATCAAGAGAAGCAGCAAAAATGTTAAGTTCATTAGAAAAGTGAAAGGAAAGGATGGAGGGGTTTTCAGAAATCTGCATTTATGAATGAAGTGTTTAGCAACTTCAAAAAGGTTGTTAACCAAGTAATGTTGTGAACAATCTTTCTTAAGCACACCAAACTTAATTTGTTTGTATTCAAAGGGATTTACACATGTAATTATACATGACATATTACTGCACAATTGAATCCAAAAAAAAAATATGTTCAGTGGTTTCAATATCAATTTCACAGAATTGACAAGAGTTTTCTCCAATATCAAATTTTGATTTGAGAAATTCTTTAGATGGGTATATGTCATTTATTATTTTAAAATGAAGTTCTTTCACTTTAGGGAGACTTGAAAAGGTAAGATAATTCATTCTCATTTCCTTCACCTTCAAAGGTTAAAATCTTTGAAAACATAGTATCGTTTAATTCTAATTGGATGAAGTTTATCAATGAAGACACTTCTAATATATTTGTTGTTACATTTATGATCGCTAATAAACAATTCACCCAGACAAGGAGATAGGAGAGAGAATGTCACAGAGTAATGTGAAAGAATCCCTTTTACTAATAATACCATGTTTTTTGGTATGGCATTTACAACGTTGTAAAACTCTTTAGGATGACATACAAATCCATGTTTTAAACAAAAATCATTGTAGTTGAGAACATTACCATAGTTGTCCATCATGCCCAATTGGGATTTTTTTTTATATTGAAACCAGTTTTCATAAAATAAAGATTTGTTATGGCGCAAAATAAAACGATTGTTCCAAATACAAGTTTTGTGTGGACTAAAGTTGTGAGAAAATGCTAATTTCCAACACAGGAGAACTTGTTGATGGAACGCAGACAATTTAAGAGGTCATTTGGACAAATCAAAGTCACATCTAATCAAAAATTCCAAGCCACCTACTTTCCCAAATATTGAAGAAGAGACAGTAAACCATAAATAGTTTGTATTACAAATAAATGATCGTAACCATTGTTTTTAAAACATTATTCATTATTTCTAAGTCAATAACATTTAATCCCCCTTCTTCGTAACTGTGAACTAAATCATTTTTGTTAATATAGTGATGCTTATTTTTCCAAATAAAGTTAAATAATGCAATATTACATTCTTTTAGTAAGTGAGGTGGGATAGCTAAGGAGGAGGCTGGATAAACAAACCTGGAGAGTAATTCCATTTTAGTCAATAAAACTCTCCCAAAAATGTAGATATCTCTTTGTATCCAGTTATTGAGAATAGGTTTTGCTTTTGAAAGATTTTTAACAAAATTTTCTTGGACACTTTGATTACTATCTCTAGTAATAGTCATGTTTTCTAAAAAACAAAACCGGAAATCGAGGGTGTATGACGTCATTGGCAGGCGACACAATGACACATGGACACGCTCCGTGTCAATAGTTAAAATTGCTTATTTCTCTGGATTTAAAAATTCTTTGAAACATTTGGGATAATGTAGGTACACAAGTCAGCAAAATATATAACACTGTTCTAGTGGTTTTGGATATTTTAATTAAAAAAATCTTACATATTGTGCCTATAATTCAGTGCACTTGATGTTGATATTAAAAAATGGAATATATTTTCATTCTCTTTGCTTTTTTATACCAATATGGTACATTTAATGGTAAGTTTAAAACAAGTTAGGTAATAAGTAATCTAAAAGTAATCTAAAAAATAGTCAGAACACATTACCTAAAATGAGTAACCTAGACCTAGATTGCATTACTACACTCACCGTTTATAAGGATCGGTAATCAGTAATGGACTACAATTTGTAGGCCTAAATAATCTTCCCAGCACTGGTAGTAGTAATGTTAACGATGTACGTATTGTGTTTCAGCTGGTTTTGGGAATGATACACAGCGCACTAGAAATGTTGCTGCGCATGCTCACAGACGAGACCGCGCGAACAGGAGCAGTGTGCGGTTCAAATTCGGTTGTAAGAGTAAGCTCTTATTTGGACGTTATGAGTGTGCACTGAACAAATTATTAGCAGCAGGCACGAGTTCAGTTCCCTCAGAGTAATCCGGATTCATCAGCATTAGAACGTGTAACGTTAAGAAAAATAAATACGCGCGAAAGCAGCTGTTGTGAACAGGAAATGCGTGAGAAATTATTTTTTTACGTAAAAAAAAAAAAAAAAAAAAAAAAATTTCAAACTGTACGAAATGGATGAGGTCCATTATTTTTGTAATTTGATTTGGTGGAGTTATAGGCTTAGAAATTGCACTAAGCATCACGTCTTTCTGCTTTACATCAGTCATATAGTAAGGGGAAAAAAAATAATATATGGAAAGGAAGATGATAGGGTTCAACTGTGCCTTTTATTGTCTTGCAAAAAAACTGTAATTTGATCACAAAGCAAAGCCTCCACACATGCTGGACAGACTGCTGTCCATCTACTCCACAGCACCTTTTGCTCGGCCCAATCTGCCACACAGATGTGGAGCTGAATCACAGTTGCTGCTTTCATTTTTTTATCTAGCGACCCTAAAACAGATAAAAGCAGCAGTTTGCTTTTACTGTCTAGGGTGATGGCTTTGCGAGGTTTGCTATAAAGTGCTCAGCTGGACATGGAGGATGAGACACAGGGAACGATGAAGTTGTCACCTCTGAGGCTCGTTGAGCTTAAGTCTTGCTAAACCTAAGCTATCTAGTGAGAATGGACTTCATAGGAAAGCAGAGCTGACTTGAAACAGGCTATGTTTATTGTATACCTCTGTCTTCATCCATCATGTTTCATTTTGTAAAATGATTCAAGATGAATTCTGTTAGAAAAGTAGCACCACTATGCCGTACTCACTCTTAACGAATCAGGTCATATGTAGTTGTTTGGAGAAGCCTACACAAGCCATGCTTATATGTTTGGAATCAGAATATTATTCATTTTAATAACAGCAGCAAAGTTTATATTCCTAGCTGGTAAAATGTTGTCTTCAATTCACATTTATTTCAAAATGCCCAAAATGTCTCCCATTGTGTCATTTTTGGGTTGCATGAACACAAGCAGATGTTTCAAAATGACAGCTAAGATCATAAATAATTATATGCCAGCCAAATCCCACATGCACACAAAAATGGCATTTGGAATTTGCTCTCATACTCTTAAAAATAAAAGTTCCAAAAGGGGGGTTTCGCAGCGATGTCATAGAAGAACCATTTTTTGGTTCCCCAAAGAACCTTTCAGAGAACAGTTTTAAAAAGTTTTTTTTTATAGTGTAAAGAATACTTAAAAATCTGAAGAAACTTTTTTTTCACTATGAAGAACCTTTTGTGTAATGGATGTTAAAGGTCCTTCATGAAACTATCAATGCCATTAATAAACTTATTTTTAAGAGAAACTCTATTTCTGTTTGAGTCTCTCATGCTCTAAAAGTGTCAGATAAATAGTGTACAGGCTTCATTACAAACCCTTGAGCTTTTCTCATTTCTGTTTTGACAGGAACGCCAGAGGAATACCAGCAGTTCTGAGCTACAGCACCAGACTCCCAGCAACTTTGACACGTGTGCAGATCGGTAAGTCAGTTGACCTTTTTTCTAAATATGCACACCTCTTTTACCTCATATTACTCAATCTCTGTCACGTTTAACATAACATGGAGTGAATGGGAAAAGGCTGGACATTAGAGAGATATGCAGATACTGCGTGGGAGCGAAGGAGAGTGGAGGGTTCCAGGAACACGAGTATATGTGGTAGAGAGGAGCAGAGCAGATTTTCTCTATCAAAGACCTTTTCCTTCCTCTCATAAATACCACATCGATGAATAATAGCCCTCCCTCTGCACCATGGGCACTGACTCCAGCTCACAGATCTGGACAACATATGAAATCAGTACACACCAGTCGGCGGTTGCAGCTGAAATCTCCTCACCTTTCACTCATTAACAAGTTCATCTGGTGTGTAGCGCTCACACTGAGCGTCAGTCTGTATACAGCATATGCATGAGGCATAACCAACTGTAGGTGATCTCATATTCACAACACATATGAGCAGGGACTGCTATATCATTCTTGCCATTGAACAAGTGTGGGACAAGATATTAATTAATGATTTGTGCAGCTTTGGAATCATTCTTAAAGGGATAGTTCATCCCAACTGGGGAATTCAGTTCACATAAGATAACTTACAATTGCAAGAAATGTAAAGATATAATGAAATAGGATATAAAGACAGGCCTTCTATCCTGCTTCTGGAGACCTACTGTGCAGTTTATATCCAACGTGCTTCAGTACACCTACCTGCAATTTTTTTTTTCAAGCGATCCTGAAGACCTTGATTAAAATAGGTTCAGGTGTTTTCATTTGGGTTGGAGCTAAACTCTGCAGGACAGTGGGTCTCCAGGACCAGGGTTGAATACCTCTGTATGACAAATATTGTGAGATATAAAGTAAAAATTATGAGAAATAAAGTTGCCATGATGAGAAATTTGGAGCTATGAAAAATATGGTTGCTGCTGTTAGAAATAAAGTTGATAATAATGTAAGAAACTGTGAGTTATAAAGTCAAAGTTATGAGAAATAACGTTGCCATTATGAGAAATAACGTTGCAGACAGTTGTCAGAAATAAAGTTGCACTTATGAGATATAAAGTCAAAATTAAGTTGCTATGAGAAAGTAACAATTACAAAAAAGAAGGTTGCAGTTGTCAGAAAAAAGGTCACTCTTATGAGATATAAAGTATGAGAAATTGTTAGATATAATTATAAGATATAAAGTTGCTATTATGAGAATATCATAATTTAAAAAAAGTTACATTATTTAGAAATGAAGCCAGACTTCTGAGGAAAAAAAAGTATTAGAAATTGTAAGATATTAAGTACATAATTATGGAAAATACAGTTGTGTGAGATAGGAAAACGTTGTTGAAACATCATGGTGAAAAAAGGCACTGAATGAATTTGAGAGATGCAAAAAAGCTGAAGATTTTCAGTGAATAATAGCGGTCTGTGAATAGTGATGGTAACGGCAGTTGATGAAGGCGAGCAGATAATCACTGAATTTTCATATTTGGGTGAAATATCCATTTAATTCTACACTGAAACAGTAAATGTTTCTTATGGGAAGAGTTCAGGTTTCCATGCTGATTGCATAACCTGAGAGTTTGGCCAGACGGAAGCTGAGGTCTGTCTGCCTCATTACCCACAAAGACCCAATGCATCTCAGTGCAGCCTAAGAAGAATTCCTAAAAATCTTCTCAGCCGGACATCCCTGACCATAAACAGCTCATCAGAGGATAAAGTGCTTTGTAGAAGAGTGCAGTATGTGTGTGCGTGTCTTTGTGCTTTAAGCTTTTTATGTCTCTATCAGCTCCCCCTCAGCAGCAGAGCTGTAGGAGTGAGACGGGACGAGGGAAAGCAGTTGTGGGAAGTTGGCGAATGAGCTAAGCTTTGAAAGTGAAACATAAGAGAGGCAGATCATAAGAGCCAGGAAAACTGATATTCTCCTTGTTAAGGACTTGCTAGATTCAGTCTCTGTATTGGAGGCTTCAACTTTTAACAGGAAACAGGTCTGAAGGAACCTGCTTGCAACACACAAGTATTGAGCATTCACACAAATGCAGATGTGATGTGTGTTATATGCTACTTCACTTTCACTGTTTAAATAATCCGATCGCCCGATATAACCGGTGTATTCTGCCACATTGTAAGGATGAGATCCCTTTAAGGCTGTCATTGTTTTTTTAAACATGGACAAATGAAAGCATGGCGGAGATGTGTTATCTGCCACGTTTACTGCTGAATCTTCATTGGCTAAGCAGAGCATTGGTTAGCCAAAAGCATATTTGCCGTCATTCGTTCTCATAGGACGCCTCAGGAGTTCCGTATAAAAATGTAATTTCCCTCATTGACGTGGCATTCTCTTCTTCCTCTCCTCCCTTCTTTCTGCCGCTTTCTTATTTTTCTGTCATCTCAGTTCCTGTCTTCTTTTAAAAGTCTCATTAATCATGACACTAAGCTTTTACTCTACATTATTTATATCAGTGTTAGAGAGTAAATAATAACTACTGATGCTGTTAATTTAACTACTTTTTTTGCATGACAGATGTAGAAAGATGTAGTATATTATATTTATTATATCATATACTATATTTAGTATGTTTTCAACTCCGTTATATAAATTAGTATATTCAAAGTATATTCGATTGTTGTAGCACTTTTTTTAAGTTCTGAAAAGTAGTTAGCTTCATGTTATTATAGCACATTGTAGATTTGTATAGAAACAGTAGATACATTTAAGGGGCTATGTTTTTTAAAATATATAAAAACTCTTAATATAAGATAAAGAAGGGAAATCTGAAAGCCATCCAAATTTAGTGAGTTCAAGCATAAAACAAGAACATCTGTTAATAGTGTAAGAATAATAAACCTAATTCAAAGGAAAAACAAGATTATTTTCTGACCCCATTGGCAGATATTTTTCGTGGTTTACGGACAAAACAGAATTTCAAAAAACAAGATAAGTAATGTGAGTGATTCAAGAAGAACAAAAGGGAAATATAAGAATTGTTGAGTGTGCTGACAAAAGACAATGAAGTCAATTAATCGGTGCTGGCTGCCAGAATTCTTTACATTATGATGAACACATGCAGTGGCGGAGCCAGGATGTTTTTATAGGGGTGGCCAGGGAGGGGCCAGCAACCAGTCTGGGGTGGCACAGAAATCTTCATTATTTCAATGTAAAAATGTGATTGACTATAAACTAATGGACTGTTTTAGTGCCTAAAGCACAACTGAATACAATTAATTTCTACAAAATTGTATTTGAGATATTTGTGAATTAATCAAGTAATGCTGAGTGAATATGACAATTTGTGTATCATTCCTCACCTCCAGGTATTTTAATAAAAGGGCTCACTATAGCTTTATTGCTCAGTCAGCTTGGTTCTGGTTCTCAAAACCCCCAAAAGCTGGTCTCCAGCATGCATTCTCATTGATGAGACATGCAGATAGTGATAAGAATTGGTTAATAAAAAACAGCACATAAATGCCAGAATGTAAAATTAGATATTTTATGCATTTAAATGGTTTAATTTTCGTTTGTAAAAAAAAAAAAATAGCCTAGTATAGGCTAGGTGCACTGTGTTCATATTTACTTGTGCATTAAATTAGCCTACAAAAAAAAAAACAGCTTGTGCCTTATTGCATATAAACACCAACCAACATTCTAACAAACTGCATCTAAAGTCAATTCATATGAGAACCATCCGACTGTCCCAAATCTCACCCATAACCTTGGATCAATTTCATATAAATGTTTCTCCTTATTGTTATGCCCCAGTTAATTATCATCCATCCAAGAAGCAAGATGAGTTCAAGCACCTTGATTACGCAAAACTAGGTGAAATCAAGAATATTTGTTTGATCAAATGTGCTCATTTTCCCTGCTAAAAATCAAACACTCAAAAGAAATGGAGAATGGAAAAATTGAGTGCTCTCATTTAGATTCAGCTGCTATGCTGATTAATCTGGAAAGGATCCTTTGGGTCATTTAAACTAGTGTTGGGTTCCAGTATAGTTACAGTAGTAAAAACGAGAATGAGGTCAGACTGACTTCTCTTGCTCTTCTGTCCTGTGAAGGACCTCAGTCTCAGTGTCCACATTTAATCAACTGTGTGTGTGCTCAGCAACAATTATGCAGTTATGCAAATTACCATATAGTTTGTCCAGCTGGAAGCATCAAGTATGCCTTTTTTCCATAGTTTGTGTCTGCCTCATGTCCGCCTTAAAATGGATTTCTTTCTTTCATATGTGACCCTGGACCATAAAACCAGTCTTAAGTCGCGGGGCCTCTTTTTGCACTCGCAACCCCCCCTTGTCTGGAGTCAACTGCGCGCTTTTTCTTTCTGCCCACATCTTCGGATATTACGTGCACGATCATGTTGTGCCGATATTGGTCCTTTCTTCCCGCCTCTCTCCCCCCGTTCGTATATCTTCGTCTAGCATGGCTAAGAACTTCATTGGCCCCCTTACGGCGCTTTTCTAGTATTTTTTTTTTTTTTTTCTACTCTTTGCACCTCAGCTCCCGGTTCCACCTAGTTGTATCTCGGCTAAATATTGTCCTATCCTAACCCAACCATAATCAATGGCCAGCTTATTTATTCAGCTTTTGACAGGCCTCAGTCTCCCCTTTACAAACTTGCCGTTATGATGGTTTTGTGGTCCAGGGTCACATATCTTTGACTAGTTACTTCATAGTATAAACCATTGAACAAATAAGGGATCGTTTATAGTCAGTTGGTCATCATCACAAATAAAAAAATTTTTATTGAGGTGCTTTATATGAGTGACAGAGTGAGGTGGATTGATTGAGTGACAGAATGACTGATCGATAATGTCCACTATGGTTTCAGACAGCATTACAAATGGCTGTCCCCTCAAAAAGTGGATATGGGGATTTTGGAAACAGTGTGTGATACGACAGACATGAGAGCCGTGCCGGTTTCAGATACAATATGGAAAGCAGACGATGTACAGCACATGGCATGGCTACCGTGAATTAGGGAATTCCGAGGGATGGCATGCAATCATTCAATAATCAGAATTCAATTATGCAGTCAGACATGAACTGAATGAATTCTGAACAACACGTTACACCTTGTTCCAGCTGTTTTTCTAAAGTTCCATATTATTTAAAAATACATTTAAAAAATTTGTACTAGCATTTTTGGTTTGTCTGTAAATCGCAATGATACTAAAATAACACTGTTCGCAAACAGTCGAAACGAAAAAATCACAATAGCATTTCATTAACAATAATATATATAATAATAAAAAAATAATAAAAAAACATAACTAGTTTTTATGATGTGATGCCTAACGTGGGAATGCATCATCATAGTCTGTGAAATAGGTCCATCATCTCATTCCTGCTCAAACTTACCTCAACTCAATCAACAGTTTATTTTCACTTCTCTACCTGCATTAGATGCCCACCCTCCGAAATTAAACACAATAAAATACCATAAATCATACTTCCACATGATGTCAAGTTTGTGCTTGTTTTGATGTTGGTTGTTTGTTTTCGCTCTGTGTAGAGAACATCAACGCCAAGTCACGAAGGCCGCGTCTCTTGTGTTCACCATGCTCATGTGGGGATGCTGTTTGACAGTAATTCATCACAGGGTTGAGGGAAAAGCTGCTGATGAGAGTCAGGCATTCAATTTGTTACAGCTGTACAAAAAGAGAAAGAAAGGCCATTTTTCAGGACCCCAATCAATCCAGAGTCTCTAGAAGTCTATATAAATGCACTGCAGAGCAGAGGCATGCGCATGTTTTCATTGGGTTTTATTTTTAATGATACAGAGCAGATGTTTGCATGCGACTGTGTTCATTTTAGAGAGGAAAAAAAAGAAAAAAACTTCACAGAGAGATGTAAAGCTGTCCATCAGAGTGACCACTGCAGTGCACTGGGGCGTTGGCCAAATTATGCCGCCAAAGCACATGATAACTAAATTATTTACAACTACACTGCAGTAACAGATGAGCAAAGAATGCTTTTTATTGGGTCTGTGGACTCAGTGGAATGTTAAATAAGATTAAACGTTTTAAGAGTGAGCATCTGTTTGGATGTGCATGTCCAAACCATTGCTCAAACTGACATAAAGCTCATGCCACCCAGAAATGTCAATCACCCCATTAGCTTTGATGCTAAAAGACGATTGTCCGTTCAGCTCCACACACCAGACTGGCTCTCCAAGACAGACGTACCGTCTCATGCACTGACGGGTGACAGAGACAAAAGCATATTTGCTTGAATGAAAAGTGGCGCCACATTAGCTTTACACAAGTTTTGTTTTATTAAACAAAGCATGAAATCCACCAAAAATCAGCACTATCATATGACAAATGGAAAACAAAAGCCTTGGCAGGGCTCAAAGGAGCAAACCTGCTGAAAGACACCAGTTTTACATCATGTTTTTTTTTTACATCACAAGCTACTCCAGAAGATCTTTAGTCAAGTATACACACCAGCGGTGGGGAAGCTACATCAGGGGCGGAGCCAGGGGTGGCCGTGGCCACCACTGACCTAAGCTTGGCCACCCCACTCAAAATGCTGGCACTCTTTTTTTTTTTTTTTTTTTTGAAAGCAACAAAGTTATATAAGAAGCGGAACGCTCTCTCCCTATGCACATCAACGGAGACTTTTCAGACCCGCTTCCCCTTTGCCTGCCCCGGGCCCTCCGTGTGGAACTTCCCGGGTCCCTCTTCTGCTTTTTCACTTTTTTAATTTTAGTCCGTGTGTAGTGTGTATGTTTGGGCATCCAACCGCTATAGCCGTTCCACCTCTCCCGTCCTCCCAGGGGCTCTTCGTTTTTTCACCCTCGTTTTCCCGCCCTCCAGCCACGGCGTTGGATACAGCGTTTGGTTTCCGGGCTTTGTGATATCACAAAGCGGCTCATTAGAATATCATTACAAAGAATTCCCGCCTACAGAAATTCGAATGGTTGGGGGGTGGGGAGGGGCGAGGTTTGTACTAAGGTGGCCATGTGGTTAGAACGCTTGGTTGAGTGAGCGCATGAGACGAGACGACGAAGAAGAAGTGCTGCTGCAGAGTTAGTGGTCAGAGAAAACCAAGAAGAAGAGCTGCTGTGCTGTAGCCTCAAATTTTTGGAATGTCTAGAACAGCGGTTCTCAGTTCCAGTCCTCGCGTACCACCGCTCTGCACATTTTGTATGTTTCTCTTATTGTTTCATACGTTTGTTATATTTGACTGTAAATGCCCTGCGAAGTGGACATTACCGGATATTCCTCCATGATTCCAGTTTGAAGGGAGCGTATATGTTCCATACAAAGGGCATTTAAGTGTGCGAGAAGTGAATTTAAATTGTATTTATTTACAGAGGTATTATGTCCCACTTCACGATTCTCTAGTAAGTTTCGTTTGTGTGTGAAGACGCTGCAGGCAGCAGTGCAGCGCAAATCTGTAAATGAATATTCCGAAGTGAAGTAAACTTCAACGGATTTCCCCCGCTCAGTGAGTAGGGAGCAATGAACACTGTGTAAGGATCATATCGATCGTAACACAGTTCATGCACGGAGCTCACTTCTAAAGAGATGATCTGAATCAGGTGTGTCAACAAAGAGAGACGTGCAAAACATGCAGAGCGGGGGTACGCGAGGACTGGAATTGAGAACCGCTGGTCTAGAACAATTCTTACAAATATAACACGACGTAACTGGGCGCCGCGGACAGATGCCGAACGGCGCCGCCGGTGTGCCTACACTCATAGAAAATAATGTATTTGAATTTTAAAGACGCGACGCTGCGCTTCTCGTCCGGTGTGACTGACGCTGTTTTTTTTTCACTTCCGAAAGCGGATGATGTCAGGAAACAGTGGTTGCAATTTACTTTTTAACTCTGTTCCTGAGCATTATAACCCCAATTTGCTATTGTGTGCTGCGCATTTCACTGAGGACAGCTTCCACATCACGAGTGAGAAGTGCCGGATTCGCCAAAAGCTTTTGTTGAAAGACGGAGCAAGAGGCGTGGCAGTACTGAAACACCGTCTAAGCTGTTCGCCAATCACAACGCACTGGGACAGCTAACCAATCACAACACATTTTGTTTTTCGGAAGGCGGACCTTCATCAAAGCCGGAACTAATCGAGCCGTTGGGGCCAGCCTGGGGAGAAAGGAATTTTAATAATGTAAATTATGTGAAAAATAATGCGTTTTTCGAACCACCAAGCATGAGAGCATGTTCTAGTACACCCCCAAAACAAAATCAAGACTTTGTAAAAGAGCATAATAGGACCCCTTTAAGGAACATGTGCCAAATGAGCTTCAGTAGAACAACAATGAACTGCGGTCCGATGAGATGTTGTAGGCTATATGTCAGTAAAACAAACTTTCCTCTCTTGACAGCTGTTTTACCATGCTCACGGCGCAGACTCTTCAACTTTACACGAATATAAGGCGCAAACTCTATATCGCTTCATCATAAATAATGCGTGCAAGAAACTATGAGCATACAATGTAGTTATGTTGTCAGTTAAGTCATGAAATTACCAAAAAAGGCGATTAGTGCATTCATTTATGTATAGCATCACATTAAAGAACGTCTCTCAAATGCATGTACTAAAATATTGTGCAATTCGAGATCACAATATACAATATAGGCCTACGCGGGTGTGCCGCAAAAGCCTGCCAAAGGAAGCTGGCAGGCTCTTGATAAACCCCGCCCTCTCCATGTAAACGAATGGGACTTGAGTCAAAATAATTCAAATAAATTACACTTTCCAATACAATTTTCCGAAAGATGGTTTTGGTCATTTAAGGTAGTTGTTATCACGCTGATATATGTTCAATTGTTCGTTTTTGTGATAGGTGTGATTTTAGCTAGTAATGTGATGCTATATAAACGGGGCGTGTCTGTATGGTTGATTGGGTCTGCGGGAGTTTTGGCGGGAGTTTGATACCGCGGCTCCACCTCACGACACTACTGCGCAGACTCTGGCTCCAAACAAATCTCTACTGCGCAGACTCTAGCTCGAAATGATGTAATTTACTCAAGATGGCAGCGGCCATTCTGAGATGCTTTGGCTTCACTTTTATATAGTGGAAGGAATAGGAGATGTGTCGTCCATCTGTTTTACAGTCTATGGGCCTATGACTTCATAAATGTGCAATTAAACAGTGAATTTAAGAGTTCAGATGCAAAAATCTTTTGATACCATTTTACAGAACTACTCAATTTAAAGAAGTTAGTAAAAATTAAGTGACTGATCATGTACAACATAAGTTTCCTATGCAAGAAAAACGTAATATTCAAATAAAAATATTTAAATGCAATAAGAACCATGCAAGCATGTTAAATCCAGATAAAAAGCCCTTGTTCTGAGCTATCCAGAGTTCTGAACCACCACAGTTAACATCAATACTCATCATTAAAACATTTTCTTATGAGTTTTACAGTAATTTAAAAAATGTAAATGTGCTGTACAAACTTTTAAACAAACATAGTTAACACTTTACAATATGGGTGCATAAATATGCATTATTTCATGCAATTAATGCAAAAATAATCTTGAGATAACGAAGAATTAATGTAATACCCTTATTTATTAGAATAGAAAGTTACATGGGTCAAAACAATGAAAACACTAACTATTTAATTTAATTTTTTGATTCATTAAAACAGACTGGTTGGGGTTGAAATGCATGGCTTCAACCCATTGTGGTAATGAAATTAATTTACACTATTAGTTAATATTATATAGCGATATGGAATATTTGGAGTGTTGGTTGGGAATTAATCCATGATGACACGTTTAATTAAAAGCAATTCATACAGTATATGACTTTATTTAATGAGTTATACATACATATTAGTACACCCAAACATTTTAAAGAAAACATTTTAAGAAGAAAGCACAGAGTGGCTGGACTGTAAGTTATTAAACACATGTTTATGACAAAGCAGAACACAGTATTACAGTCTTAAGTTAACTTTTTTAAATTAATTATTAATAGTGTTAAATAGTTTTTATGCGCATTTTCAAACCATATAAACCATAATGCTCATCTGTATGTCAAATACTTCAAATGAATCAATTCATTTCAATAAATTCCTAGTTTGAGCAAATTTATGGCTGTTAATTGTAAAATAAAATAAAAAGTTAACTAGTCTAGGTCTGTATGTAATGAAATTCCCCAAATGTTATACTGGATGCAGGGTCCTCACATTTTAAGCCATCAAATTATCAGCTTTGGTGGGATTTTTCCATTGATTTTCATAACTAATCCATTTATCTTCAAATTAAGTTGGAATAAGCAGTGTGTTGGAGTCAATCATCAATGTAAACTGTGCTGAGTGTGCACTTTCCCCCGCGTTTCTGTCTCCTCTCACATGCAAAAACACCAGACAATTATATATTCATCAATCAATCTCAACTCTAGATTTATGAGCCGTCTCCAGTCTACAAAGAAACAGAAAGAAAGATTCAGAGAAATAACGACATTAGGGTGACAGAGGATGACATTGACAAATTAAGAGAAATAGGAGGGGTTTTATTAGCAAGTTTGGTCCCACATCCTATGAATTCTCAGACAGTGAAGTGACAGAGTCAAGAGATCCCAGACGCCACAGTTAGCACATGAAGATTGTATTATGAAGTGAGTTTGAAGAGAGTCAAATCAGTCTCATACAGTAAAATGATTCTATTGCTACACTAAATGCTTAATTCAGAGATTGAGACATACATTCTAAGAAAAGTCTGTGAAAATATGGTCCAATCTACAATTTTTACCAAATGTTTTAGCCATATTTTGAATTTTGCATTGCATTGAGTACTTTCAAAAAATCTGTGAAATAACATATTGAAGTACTAAAATCAGTTTTTTATCTTTATTATGTACCACCATAAAACACATGTCGGTGGGAAAGAGAAAGCTGATGAATCAAAGTTCATCAGAAGTATATATTAATATAGAAGATGCACAGTGTCATACAAACACAAAACACCATCACAGTAACACACAACACTGAAATTATGCACTAAACATTAATGTAACATAAATTCCTAATGTACATAACTAATAACAAAAAACTAAGAAACAATTATTTAAATGAAAAAACATCAAATGTGAAGTGTCATACAGGGAATTTTGGAACATTTTGTTTTCACTGTAAATTCTAAGATTACTTGTTCTGTTTCACATACAAAAACTGTAAATTTAACAAAAAATTTCTGTCAAATTAAATGCCTCATTAGCTTTATTACAGTTTATTACAAGGAAATTTACCATTAACCAATTAACAGGTTTTTACAATCTTTTACTCTTAAAAAATACAAACATTTGTACATTGTGTTGTAGGGCTGAAAGAAATGTGCATAAACTGGAAAAGATACTATTTTTGACAGGATATTATCAATTTTTGTACAGATTTTTTTTCTGACAGTATCTGACCATTTGACCTCTTTTTCTCATACATGCATAAATACAGTCATACAGTTGGTACGGAAAGTATTCAGACCCCCTTAAATTTTTCACTCTTTGTTATATTGCAGCCATTTGCTAAAATCCTTTTTTTCCTCATTAATGTACACACAGCACCCCATATTGACAGAAAAACACAGAATTGTTGACATTTTTGCAGATTTATTAAAAAAGAAAAACTGAAATATCACATGGTCCTAAGTATTCAGACCCTTTGCTGTGACACTCATATATTTAACTCAGGTGCTGTCCATTTCTTCTGATCATCCTTGAGATGGTTCTACACATTCATTTGAGTCCAGCTGTGTTTGATTATACTGATTGGACTTGATTAGGAAAGCCACACACCTGTCTATATAAGACCTTACAGCTCACAGTGCATGTCAGAGCAAATGAGAATCATGAGGTCAAAGGAACTGCCTGAAGAGCTCAGAGACAGAATTGTGGCAAGGCACAGATCTGGCCAAGGTTACAAAAAAAATTTCTGCTGCACTTAAGGTTTTTAAGAGCACAGTGGCCTCCATAATCCTGAAATGGAAGATGTTTGGGACGACCAGAACCCTTCCTAAAGCTGGCCGTCTGGCCAAACTGAGCTATCGTGGGAGAAGAGCCTTGGTGAGAGAGGTACAGAAGAACCCAAAGATCACTGTGGCTGAGCTCCAGAGATGCAGTCGGGAGATGGGAGAAATTTGTAGAAAGTCAACCATCACTGCAGGCCCTCCACCAGTCGGGGCTTTATGGAAGAGTGGCCCGACGGAAGCCTCTCCTCAGTGCAAGACACATGAAAGCCCGCATGGAGTTTGCTAAAAAACACCTGAAGGACTCCAAGATGGTGAGAAATAAGATTCTCTGGCCTGATGAGACCAAGATAGAACTTTTTTGCCTTAATTCTAAGCGGTATGTGTGGAGAAAACCAGGCACTCCTCATCACCTGTCCAATACAGTCCCAACAGTGAGCATGGTGGTGGCAGCATCATGCTGTGTGGGGGTGTTTTTCAGCTGCAGGGGACAGGACGACTGGTTGCAATCGATGGAAAGATGAATGCAGCCAAGTACAGAGATATCCTGGACGAAAACCCTCTCCAGAGTGCTCAGGACCTCAGACAAGGCCGAAGGTTTACCTTCCAACAAGAATGACCCTAAGCATTGACCCTAAGAACTGAGATTTATTGAAATGAATCGTCTTCTTAAATTCATTTTAAAACCTCTTAAATCAATTTTTTTTTTAAAAATAATTTTCAAAGTTTTAAAATTCCTTTTTTTATTGTTGTGATTATTATTATTATATATATTTTTTCATTTATTTTATGTAAAGCACTTTGAATTACCATTGTGTATGAATGTGCTATACAAATAAACTTGCCTTTCCTTGCCTTGCCTTGCCTTGCCTTTCCTTGCCTTGCCCTAAGCACACATCAAATAACGAAGAGGGGTCTTCACAACAACTCTGTTACTGTTCTTGAATGGCCCAGCCAGAGCTCTGACTTAAACCTAATTGAGCATCTCTGGAGAGACCTAAAAATGGTTGTCCACCAACGTTTATCATCCAACCTGAGAGAACTGGAGAGGATTTGCAAGGAGGAATGGCAGAGGATCCCCCAAATCCAGGTGTGAAAAACTTGAAATCTTTCCCAAAAAGACTCATGGCTGTATTCGACAAATGGGTGCTTCTACTAAATACTGAGCAAAGTGTTTGAATACTTAGGACCATGTGATATTTTCAGTTTTTCTTTTTTAATAAATCAAAAATGTCAACAATTCTGTGTTTTTTCTGTAAATATGGGGTGTTGTGTGTACATTAATGAGGAAAAAAATTAACTTAAATGATTTTAGCAAATGGCTGCAATATAACAAAGAGTGAAAAATTTAAGGGGGTCTGAATACTTTCCGTACCCACTGTACATTCAATAATGTGTGGTGACGATATGTGGTGATGACTCAACTAGTGTTGCCAACGAGGGTGGTGTTTTTGATCTTGAGACTATATTGTGACGAGCAGTAGGCGCTGTTTTGGTTCACAAAGATGTGGAACGAAATGACAGAAAAGAAAAAAAAAACATTAGCTCTTCAAACTGAACTCCACCGCTAGACCTAGAGAGAGATGGAAAGAGAGATTGAGGTAAAGACAAAAGATTGTGACCAGGGCAGGAGGAGAACTCTCTGCTCAATCTAACACATATGTTGTGGGCTAACGGTGTTGTAGCCCAAGGGCACAGACAGCAGCAGCAGCAGCATGTGAAAAAGGTTTTCCACCCAGACCTCACTAGAGAGAGGAAAAAAGGGAGAGGGGTTGAACTGAGATGACTGAGAGGTTGTGTTTTTGCGGAGGGTAGAGAAACCGAGAAGAAAGAGAGATGGAAAGATATGACAAACATCAGAGCCATCTGTGGATTAACACAATTAACACCTCAGAAAAAGCAGGTCCGTCAGCACCTCTCTGCTGCTCAAAGGACACCTTCAAAGAGCCCAGCATGGCCCTCAAAACTCTCACTGCTGCCCAAAATAAAAACACACACTCACAGAAATACTGTGTGTGAATATTGTAACTCGATTTAAATTAAGAAAGTGGAATAAGGAGGTAATGAAATAGAGAGAGAATCTGATTTAGCTTTAGCACAAGCGTGGCATGAATGGCGTTAAGTGGAGTTTTGTTTCGTTCATGGTGAGTTCAGACACTGATACTTTCCTCTAACATGTGGGCTTTCCACCATAAAAAAAAAATTGGTAATACTTGGTATTACTTTCTTGGTTATAATAAGTTGCATTAAAAACAGAGAAATTAACTTTTATTCAACAAGGGTGCATTAAATTTATCAAAAGTGACAGTCAAGACATTTATAATGTTACAAAATATATATTTTTTCATAAATGCTGTTTGAACTTTCTATTCATCAAAGAAGCATGAAAAAATGTATAGAGAAGCACCAAAGCAGCATATTAGAATGATTTCTGAAAGATCATGTGACACTGAAGACTGGAGTAATGGCTGCTGAGAATCCAGCAGAAATAAACATTTTAAAATATATTAAAACATTTCATTTAAATTGTAAACAGTATTTTTGATCAAATAAATGCAGCTTTGGTGAACGTACAAGAAACTTTGTTCAAAATTATACAAAATCTTACTGATGCCAACTCACTTTAAAGTGAACAGTTAAACATTACATCAGTTTAGCGTTAAATCATTTAAAACGCTTTAAAAATAATTGTTTATTATATTTTTTATATTTTTTGAAAACTAAAATCACTGAATCGGGTGATGCAACATTAAATCATCATTATTATAAAACTACTCACAATAACTGAAATAATGCATTGTCCAAAATATTTATTATTTATCTGAAGTGAATTAAAAATGTTAAACATAACAAGCAATTTGTCACAGAGCCAACAATATTCATAGTATACATAGAATTTATTTAAACATTTGCAAAATTGCACGAATGAAAAGCAGAACAAACACAGGCACATTGATGTCATGCAGTGACCCTCACTCGAAGCATACAATTGAAACAAAAAGTTGCTTCTGGCCCCTTTTTCACTCTTGTACAATGTGTGGACTGGGCTAGTGCTGACTGTAGGGCTTAGTGACTGTGTGTGAATGAGTGAGTGACTCACTGTGTGTGGGGGGGAGCGGCAGGAGGTTGAGCCACTTTTGTAGAGTCCTACCTGAACACATGTGGGAGAGAAACATAGTACAGATCTCAGGAGCAAATCAAGAGATTTAGTGACAAGGTAAGACATAGCAACATACACACAAGAAGGGTATAAATGACTTCTTAAGAAAAAGTAATTAATTTGGGTATAAAAAAGTGGTTTCTTTTTTAAAAATACTATAAAACAAACTTTTAAAAATGAAATATTGTACGTGTTAAATACAAACTTAGATATGGATTCCTCTAGTGAGATACATTTTGATAATAATAATTTTAAAAATGAGAGCTTACTAACAGATATTTTTGTGACTGCCACTCATAAACAAGCTTTGAAACATGAGTGACAGCAGCTAAAAGGAGTGTGATGACAGCTGCCACATGACTGAAAGCCACAATCACTTCAGTTGATCTTAGGAAACTTTTACTGCAACACTAATTATTTTTATATGTCTCGTGTAGACTTTTTTTGGACAATCCTTTTGTGAGGTGATAATTTTGTTTATCCTTATAAGAGTTCTTAAGATTTGATCATACATTTAGTGATTTGGTTAGAGCTTGTAATCCATGCCAAAATGTTTGTTGATAACTAAGGTTGTATGTGTCAAGCTTCTCTCTTTATATACTCTTTCTATAATCTTAAAAAAAAAAGAAGTCTTTATTTGTGTACTATCGCCATCTAGTGTTCATTTGTTCTGGAGGTCTGTGTTGTCTGACATATGACAACATATATAAAAAATCTGAATCATAAAAGAAAAATAACTAGACCAAAGAAAGAAGTGATCTAATGTTTTTACATGTTTTTTTCTAGACTGTGAACGTCATACATATGCAGAACTGGAGTGTCGTAAAGATATGAACATATTGAGCTCTAGTGGGTAAGTGACTAGCAGTTTGGTAACTCAACAACATTAGTGATATTATTGAGCATACATCTGCCGGAAATACCTAATCAAGATGCTGATGCCAAAACCAAAAGCTTTATGAGGGGCAAACCAACTACAGGGAGATGACTAGATAAGAAATACAAAAGCAAAATAGGCCATGCATGAGACAGTGAGACCTGGGGCCCGTTTCAGAAAGGAGGGTAAGTGAAAACTCTGAGTATGTTAACCCTGAAATGAGGGAAACTCTGGGTTTTCCATTTCAGAATGGGAGGTTTGTCAAACCCGAGAAAGCAGGGTATGTCAAGCCTGTTTCTGAAAGAGAGGTAACTTATACTCAGAGTCAGTTACCGTGGTAACTTACTCTATGAACCTAACCTGGTCGGGAGCAGGTTTTCTTCGGTAAACCCAGAGTTTCTTTCAGTCTCCTCCCCCTTTTTTTTTTGTTTTTAAAACGTGAGCCAATGTTTAAATCGTAATTCATTCATGCACGCTGCAGAAAGGCTTTTCCTTACTACGTTTATTTTTCTTATTCAAGTAACCATAAAAAAAAATTCCAAAACAAAAAAAAAAAAAAAAAAAAAATTCTTGAAAGAAGTGATTGGCTAGATAAGAAAACGGATACAGATATTTAGTCATGTTTACTGGGGGGATCTAAATTAAGTGCATTTTACTTGGTAATAAAAATAATCTTAATGCAAATGGAAAACAATATCATTTGGAGTGTCTATTACTAAGTGTAAATCTACCGTACCTCTGCCCTCCAATGTCACACAAGGTTAAATACGGTGCGCGTGTGGAAAATGGCTTCAGTGCTGTAGCCGGAACGCTTTGGGCGCGGAGAACGAGCTACTTGGACTCAACGCGATTGATGCTGGTTTTGGTCCGGCGTTGCCGGCTCGCTCTTTCACACGTTTCCACACATATCCATTAAATTTATTTTTCATATAATGAAGAAAATGTTCTAAAAAGTGGAAGTGCAAGTGCCGAACGATGTTGTTTTGATAAGGGAACAGTATTTATCATTTTAGAAATAGAACTTTACAACCCTGTTATTATTGCATCCGGTATGGTACAACAATACTGAGTGCACAAGTATGTAATTCTTTCAGTATAAGATAAATAGCCTTAATTATTATTTACACTTATGCAAAGAACGGCTACTTTTACATGTAAATGGAATATAGCACTATTTTCGCTAAGTGTAAAGAGCATCAAGAGCTATTTGCACTTAGCCTACTCTAAATAGGATTTATCACTAAGAAAGTATGCTAATTCTACTTAGTGTAAATAGCTGCTGCCGTATTTTTCTTACCCTATTGGCATATTATTTGTAAAATAAGAAAAATGCACTTAAATATTATTATTTTATATATTTTTTTGCCCGTGAGATACCATGAAAATTAATAGCTTATTAGTTCAATAACCTACCGTTCTAACATGAGTAAGAAGTGGAAACTTGTATGAGTCTGAAGTATGTGCAGACGTCTTTGTGGCGGATCTGTTGCAGGTGAATCGAATACGAGCGGCCATTGATCATGCTTTTCATGAGTCGTGGGTTCAACGCCTAAACCCGAGTTACTAACCTACCAATTCCTCTGTTTCTGAACCAGAAAAACCCATATTTCCCTCCGAGCTTGTCACGAGACATCACACGGAGATCATTTCCTCCGTTATGGACTCCTGCCATTCCACCTTCCGAGTCCTATTGCTCCCGCCAGTCCAAATGAAGTGGCCATTGACCGAAGTAATGCAACCGCATTAAAATACTGAACTCGAGAGCAGTTCATGCGTGCACGCCCAAGACGTCAGAACTTCTGACTTACCGGTGAAGTCCTATGCAACAATCGGCAAGTCTGCGCGGGACCAATATAGCCGCCGATCAGGCACGACTACTCTTGCGGTCACGCCTGCCTGGCTGGCCCACCTGAAGCGCGCGGGACGAGTCCAACTGCGGCATTGCCGCGGACCTTCCCGGCCCGCCGTCCCGAACCCGCGCGCGGGTGCTCGCAGGCCTGTTTCGGGATAGGCCCACTGCCTCCATGTGACGGGAGCGTCGTTTTGTCGCTCCACCAACCCCAACGGTCACACCGTTCCCCGGTCTCACTCCCCGAGGGCTGCTTCCGCCCTCCTTCCAACGTCGTGGAGTTTGTATCCTTTAGCCAGGAGGGGGGGGATGACTCGATGTCCATCTCGGCCTCGGAGGGGGAGGATTGGGCGGGATCGGAGTCCGATCAACCGGACAGCTTGGGGCCCCCAGACCTCCAGGAGGAGCTAATGAGGGTTCTGTCGAAGGCTTTCCAGGAGTTGGAGCTTACCTGGAGTCCTCCAGAGGAGCCTGCCAGGAGTAAGCTTGACTCCTGGTATTGCAGGTCCACCCGGAAAGCTGACTCGAGGACGTCGGCCCCCTTTTTCCCCGACGTACATGAGGAGCTGGTACAAACATGGTCTGCGCCCCAATCGCGCGCTCCACCTGCCACACATGCCATTTTTTTTTTTGTTTTTTTTGTTTCTTTTTTTTTTTTTTTTTTTTTTTTTTTTTTTTTTTTTTTTTGTTTTTTTGTTTTTTTTTTTTTTTCTTTTTTTTTTTTTTTTTTTTTTTTTTTTTTCTTTCTTTTTTTTTTTTTTTCTCTATTTTTGTGTTTTTTTTTTTTTTTTTTTTTTTTGTTTTTTTTTTTTTTTTTTTTTTTTTTTTTTTTTTTTTTTTATTTTTTTTTTTTTTTTTTTTTTTTTTTTTTGTTTTTTTTTTCTTATTTTTTTTTTTTTTTTTTTTTTTTTTATATTTCTTTTTTTTTTTTTTTTTAATTTAAATTTTTTTTTTTTTTTTTTGTTTGTTTTTTTTTGTTTTTTTTTTTTCTTTTTTTTTTTTTTTTTTTTTTTATTTTGTTTGTGTGTTTTTTGTTTTTCTTTTTTTTTTTCTTTTCTTTTTTTTTTTTTTTTTTTTTTTTTCTTTTTGTTTGTTTTTTTTTTTTTTTTTCTTTTTTTTTTTTGTTTTTTTGTTTTTTCTTTGGTTTTTTATTTTTTTTTTTTTTATTTTTTTTTTTTTTTTTTTCCCCACGGTGATGGGCGAGGCCCACGGGTACGCTCTCTCCCCTGCAGTCGAGTAGACGTCGCTGCGCACACTGTGCCGCAGCACAAGACCCTAGCTCGACATCAGCCTCCCCGCAAAGCCGTGGCGGACCACCGCCACACTTATCCATGAGCATATGCTCTGATGCGGCGCTTCCGCGCTGGTGCAACCCCATTGGCAGGCGCAGGTTTTTCAGGCTAATCCTCCTGCAGGGCAGCTAGGGCGGATCCTCACAGCATAGGCCGTTAATGATCTTCGCGCTTGGAAAACGACTACGGCCTTCCGCGCTGATTGCGATGACGCTATGTGGCTCGGCCTTGGGTAAGGCCTCTGGGTGGCCATGTTTTATTTCAGTTCCCTTCATAAGGCACACTTGTTTGGGAAAAAAAAAACCTAGCTGACCTAAAGGATGTTGACCGTAAAGTGCTGCTGAATGCCCCTGTGACTCCCTCCGGCCTTTTTGGTAACGCCGTGGAGACCATTACTGAGCGCTTCGCGGAGGCTCAAAAGCGCGCCAAAGCCATGAGTCACGTGATGCCGAGGCGCGACGGTCGCGCTCAACTCCCAAGCCGCTAAAGTCGCTATGTCAGTTCCTGAGCGCGTGGGAAGTTATTCTGAGAATCTCGCGCTGGCTACTCGGTGTGACAGAGCGTGGGTATACCCTTCAATTCAAACGCAGACCACCCCGTTTCAATGGCGTGGTGCACTCTCTAACATTGCCCCGAAACGCCCTGATTCTGAGACAAGAGGTATGCAACCTGCTCAAAAAAGGAGCGGAAGAACGAGTCCCTCCGAGCGAGCTGGAGAGCGAGTTTTACAACCGCCATTTTATGGTGCCCAAGAGAAATGCAGGACTCCGCCCGATTCTAGATCTCAGACCCATCAACAGAGCGCTTTGCAAGCGTCCATTCAGGATAACGCTGAAACAAATCCTGGCACAAATTCGCCCCGGGGACTGGTTTGCGTCCGCGGATTTAAAGGACGCATACTTTCACATTCAGATAGCACCGCACACAGACGCTTTCTGAGGTTTTCGTTGCTGAGGGCAAGCTACCCAACTCGGTTCTCCCGTTCGGCTGGCTTTTTTGGCCCCACTCGCACTTTCTCGAGTGCATGAATGCGTCCTTTTCCCCTCTTCGATCGAGCGGGATGGCGCGAGTTCCGCCTCCAAACTATCTGGATGATTGGCTGATATTAGCTTATTCACGAGGCACGCTAGTCAGCCATCTATGCATGCTGCTTCGTCACTTGGAGTCCCTAGGGCTGTGTGTCAACATGCAGAAGAGCATTCTCGGCCTGAGTCGGTCTATAACATATCTGGGAGTGTGTTTCGACTCGGTGGAGATGAGAGCCCGGCTCTCTCGGGAGCGCTCGGCGGCCATTTTGTTTTCCCTGCGCCATTTCAGGCTGGGCAGCTCTGTTCACTTGAAGGAATGTCAGAGGCTGCTGGGGCTCATGGCGTCTGCTGCGGCGGTATGTCACTTGGGCTTACTACACATGCGCCCCCTGCATTTATGGTTGAAATCTCGAGTCCCTTGGACGGCGTGGACTTTCGGCCGTTTGCGCATCGCGGTCTCCCGCTGCTGCATCGAAGCTCTGCGGCTGTGGCACAACCCAGATCTCTTCAGCCAGGGGGTTCCCCTGGGCTTGGTGACATCACACGTTGTGGTCACGACGGACGCATCGACTAGCGGCTGGGGAGCAGTGTGCGAGGGCATGCCAGCTTAGGGGCTGTGGTCAGAACCCCAGAGCCAGTGGAACATAAACCGCTTGGAGCTGGAAGCAGTGTTCTTAGCTCTAAAGGATTTTCGAACAGCGACAGGTACTGATTCGCCCCGACAACATGTCTGTGGTCTCGTACATAAATAACCAAGGAGGCGTACGTTCCAGGGCTTTGTACAAGCAAGCAGCGAATCACCTGCTATGGGCGGACCGTACACTTTCTCTCCATCAGAGCAGGCGCACAGTCCCCTGGGTCTCCGAAGCCGCTGGGCGGAACATGCTTTCGAGGAATGGGGTTGTCCTCAAGTAGAGTGTTTGTGTGTGTGTGGGGGGGGGGGGGGAAAAAAAAAAGTTAACCCCGAGTCGGTTCGGATGATTTGGCCCCGCTACGGGAGAGCGGAGGTGGATCTGTTCACCACGAGCGAGAATGCGCACTGCCCGCTGTTCTTCTCCCTGTCTCACTCCCCGCTGGAGGGGGACGCTCTGACATCGCACTGGCCAGCAGCCAGGCTGTACGCATTTCCTCCAATCAAGATATTGCCACTGGAGTTATGCAAGATCAGGGAGGAGGGGGCTTCACTGATACTCATCGCCCCGAACTGGCCGAAACAGCCTTGGTTCCCGGACCTGACAGAGCAGCTGGTGGCGCCGCCCTGGCCGATCCCCATCAGGAAACATCTGCTGTCTCAAACGAGCGGCTCGGTGTGGCAACCCAACCCGGAGTTATGGAGCCATCATGTGTGGCTGCTTCGGGGATATCAGAGGAACTGAATGCTCTGCATTCTCGTGTGCTCGACACGCTCTCGGAGGCACGGGCGCCCTCCACGAGGCGTTTGTATGCTCTGAAATGGTGCCATGATGTTCATATCGACCCGGCTGCTTGCTCCGTGTCGGATGTTCTGCATTTTCTACAGTACAGCCTGGATAGCGGATCTCTACCGTCAAATTCTGAAAGTCTATGTGGCTGCTATTGCCTCATTTCGTTCCCCGCTGGGCAGGCGATCGATCGGTAGGCACGCGCTGTTGGTGAGTTTTCTTAAGGGAGCGAGAAGATTGCATCACCCACGTCCGCCTTCAGTCCTGCCCTGGGACCTAGAGGTGGTGTTAAGAGCTCATTCACAGCCACCATTCGGGCCTTTAGCATCCGTTGATATGAAGGAGCTATCGCTCAAAACTGCACTTCTTCTTGCCCTCGCTTCGGCTAAGCGCATAGGGGATTTATATGCGTTTTCTGTGGACAGTGACTGTATTCGCTTTGGACCCGGTAACTGCAGCGTCACTCTCCGGCCGAGGCCGGGGTACGTGCCTAAATCACTATCTACCCCCTATAGAGCGCAGACTGTTTCGCTGTCTGCCCTTTCTTCTGAGTCATCGACCTCGCGTGATGCAGACGCTCAGATTTCGGTGTGTCCCATCAGGGCTTTGAGTATTTTCATTGACCGTTCGGCCAGCTTTCTGCAATCTGACCAGCTTTTCGTGTGCTACGGTGGTTGGGCGAAGGGCCGGGCCGTGTCAAAACAGAGACTTTCACACTGGATTGTGGACGCTATCACGGCTGTTATATGAGCTAAGGTTTGGAATGTCCTTTGCACATTAGGACCCACTCAACAAGAGCTTTCGCCTCCTCCTGGGCGTGGTTGAGAGGTATGTCTATTCAAGATATATGTTTGCAGCCGGCTGGTCTTCTCAGAATACCGTCGCCAGGTTTTACAAGCTGGACGTTCAGACCTTAGCCTCCCAAGTGCTGTCGTTTATGCGACCTCTATTCGTGTGTTCTGCCCTCGATGATCTGTTATGTGGCTGTTTAACACCGCGATCTCTGTGGCACCCCTGACGTAAGTTTCCGCTTCTGCCCTATCGCAGCGCAGCCGACATTATTATGACCATACCTGCAATTTCGTCGGCCCGGGGCATTAGACCTCTCCATTGGCTTATCTCCACCTATCACTTGCAAGCGCCGCCTAACAAGCGGCCGCTAGGGGGTGGGAATTGTGTGTGTTCTTATCTCGCTGATGTGTAACTTGTGCAGGCTGCTCGTCGCCTCTCTCAACGGCGGAGTGAATAATTGTGCCCATAACGGAGGAACTATCTCTCTGTGATGGCTCGTTGAAAGCTCGAGATGGAACCTTCCGGTGACTAGCATACACCTGTCGTCCCTGAGAGCGGGAACGAGACTCACGTGGTCCACCAGTTCGCTACTCGATCAGCTAAAGCTGCTTTCAGTATCAGATTCTGACGTAATTGTGATTGCACCGCATTTTATACTGCCGCTTGGGCTCGTCAGTATTTGCATGCGGTTTGCATACTTCGTGTCAATTGGCCAGTCATTTGACTGGCGGGCGCCAATAGGACTTCAGGAAAGGTTGGAAGGAAAGGAGTTCCCATAACGGAGAAATATCCCCGTGATGTCTCTTTCCCGCTCTCAGGGAACCGAGGTTAAGATAGTAACCGGAGCGTTCCCTCTCGATAAGTCCTCAGATTCCATTTGACTCAGAGTTAGTTGAACCTCCTTATTGAAACGGGCCCCTGCTGTATTAGTTTTTGCTGCTGTATTAGTTGAAGTGAAATAACCATGGAACATAACCTGCTCCGGAGCAGGTTATCTTCAGAGAGCAAGTTACTATGGTTACTTACTACCCTGAAATACCTCCGATTTGGAACCGAACGTTATGTTATCCTCTCTCTTAGGCCTCACATAACCGGTTATGTCACATAACCTGCTTTTTGGAATACCCCCCAGATGTTTGTTTGAATATGTTGTTTGTTCATCACTCAGTATATTGACTTGAAGTTAATTATCTGTCAGTCTGCTTTAATTATGTATATAACGCGTTAATTCAGGTTCTTATTCTGAATAGACTATGCTGTTGCAATCTCACTAGTTAGTTAGACAGAGCAGGTGGTTGCATCACATGTAGAGAGCTGTGAGTAAGGCTACATATTTGTGCACGTGTGCCTGAGTGTTTTTCTGTGGTCAGCACATTTCCAGTCAATGCAAACACAATAAACATCAGAGGGCCAGTACCAGGCCCCAACTTGCCAGGTCATGGCTCTCTTTTGCTGTTTTATATTTATTTACACCAGAGCAAAACTACATTGCACAAAGGCTTTTTCATATCAGTCCATTATAGCTAAATATTTGAGTTAGAGTTACAATGCTGTTGACCAGACAGGTGAGTAATTCATTCTAATGTATGTATTTGTTTGTTTCTGGTTCTTTCAGAGTTACATAGTTTATATGTGCTGATGGATGAGTAAACACTGGGTTGCTGCAGTCCTTCAAAAACAGTACTGGATTAAGTCCATAGGTCATAGGTTTCTGATGACTACAAGAACAGATCTGGTGTTCTGCTTTAATTATTAACTTTTAGTGGTAGTTCATGAAAATTTTATTGAAAAGTTTATTGACAAATTAATTTTACTAACAAATATTAGTATGAAAATACATTTCAGTTCACTCTCTTTTGCACTATGTAATCATATAGTCTCAGTAAGGGAATAAAATGTCTTGTAAAAGCGAAGTACTGGCCCATAGTTAGAGTTCAAAAGTTAATTCCAACCCACTTGTGTTTCCATCCTCTTGATTCAGTCAATCAGTGCTTTGTCTGCCAAAGTTAGCTGGCTAAAAGCACCAAAGCAGTCCACTGTGCTGTGACCTAAATTTGTCTAAACCTTCAGAAAAGGTAAAACAGGTCTCTTGTTTTTGTTTTCAAAGTAGAATTGTTACAAATAATATTATGTAGTTATAATATTCAACCTAAATTTGTAAAATCAGGTGTGTAAACCTTCATATTCTGATTCTGTTTGAATGCAGGTAATTTGTTTAATGGCTTTGAGCACTTATCTGCTATATCATGTGAAAATGTGAAAATTTTTCTATAGCAATTTTTTAAATGCAGTTTTTAAATGTATTTTCTTCCACATTTACTAATGTAAAAATGCCCTGAGAAATATCAAGAAAATATTATATATTGATTTATTTGTATTTTATATTCATTTACATTGAAAGTAAATAATCTAAATGTTAATCTAATATTGATGTTCATACTTCTCTTTATATATTGGTGGCAAGAATGCCAACTCTCCTGTCATGATCCAACAAATCTATCTACTGTCCGTTGTATAAGCGATGTCAGGAGGTGTTTTTTTTTGGTTTGGTTTTTTTTTTTAGGGAGGAAGGAGTCTGTGTAGACGACTCTTGTCTTTGAATGATTTTGAGGAATATGCCAAGCAGCACCTCTCAAAGGCTACATGGGACTATTATGAGGCTGGAGCTGATGACTGTTGCACCAGAGATGACAACTTGCTGGCCTATAAACGGTACTATACTGCTGTTAAAGGGATAGTTCACCCAAAAATTACTCACCCTCATGTTGTTCCAAACCCGTAAGACCTTCGTTCATCTTCGGAACACAAATTAAGATATTTTTGATGGAATTCGAGAGCTTTCTTAGTCTGACCCTGCATAACAGCAACAAGCGCAGCACATCCAGGTGCGACTCAGAACTCGGCTCCTTCGTCAGCAGCACTTCAGGGTGGGTACCAGTAGAGAAACAATTTTGATAAAGTCGTTATTTTTGTTTTCTTTACACACAAAAAGTATTCTTGTAGTTTCATAAAATTACGGTTGAACCACTGATGTCACATGGACTATTTTAATGATGTCCTTACTACCTTTCTGGGCCTTGAACGTGATAGTTGCATTGCTGCCTATAGAGGGTCCGAAAGCTCTCAGATTTCACCAAAAATACCATCATTTGTGTTCTGAAGATGAATGAAGGTCTTGCAGGTTTGGAACGACATGAAGGTGAGTAATTACTGAATTTTCACTTTTGGGTGAACTATCTCTTTAAATTTTTATTACCCTATACAATTTTATGGTCCATGCTTATGAGTAATCTCTAACTAAACTAATCTCATACAATAATGTCATCTCTTTCAGGATCCGCTTGAGGCCGCGGATTTTACGCGATGTGTCAATCAATGACACTCGGACCTCTGTGCTGGGAATGGAGATAAGCTTCCCTGTGGGAATTGCTCCCACGGCTTTCCACTGCCTTGCGTGGCATGAGGGAGAACTGGCCACTGCTAGAGGTGAGAGTGTGATGAAGTGACTGGGTTTCATTACTTCTTGTGTTATGCAGCACTTTGGCCACTAGATGGAAACTTGTTTGAAGCTACTAGTTTTACTTTTTTGCATCTTATCTCTCCATTCTTCTTTCATTTCCCAGCCAGTGAGGCAGTGAACACCTGTTACATAGCCAGCACATACTCCACATGTTCAGTGGAGGAGATTGCTGCAGCAGCGCCCAACGGCTACCGCTGGTTCCAGCTGTACTTGTACCGGCACCGTAAGCTCTCGGAGCAGATTGTGCGCAGGGTGGAAGCACTTGGCTACAAAGCTCTGGTGCTTACAGTAGATGTGCCCTACACTGGCAAACGCCGCAATGACATACGCAACCAGTTTAAGCTCCCACCTCACCTGAAGGTCAAGAACTTTGAGGGAATGTTCCAGGTAGGGCAGTTATTTTTTTATTTTTTTATTTTTTGAACATTTAAAATGTATAATACAGTAAAGCAAGGGTTTTTGGGCCACCAAGAAAATTAGAGAAAATAAAAAGATTATGGAAAATATTTTTAGGGCTGTCAAAGTTAATGCATTAACTTAAGAAATGTATTAAATATGTTTAATTCAATAATTATTATAATATTTGTATATTATAATATTGATTTACCTTAATATATTTATTAAATATGTTTAACTCAATAAATATTTATTTATTCATTATAGTATTGATTTCCACACTTTTTAAATGTGGAATACAGTAAAACAAGAGTTTTCAAAGTTGGGCAAAGGGGTCGCAAAGAACTGAGAGAGAAGAAAAGTTTCAGAATTAATAGCAATTTATTTTAATATTTTTTTAATTAACGATGAACCTTACTTTAAGGACCCATTCTCACTAATTAACTTAATTACTTATATCATGCATATTAACTATCGTATTGCATTTTATTATACTTAGAAAGCACAATAGCGGCATGACTCATATTCCTAACAGTAATGTTTTTGTGTCCATCAAGACTTGGAGCAACTTGTTCATTGCCTTTTTATCACCAGCAGTAGACATTTTAAAATGGTCTCCCGTCACCGGCCTTTCATAGACAACCACTAGAACCGCTGCGAGCTCATCCAGACGCTGTCGCCAGGATTCTACTACCAGACATCTGAGCATATCACCCATTCCTTAGTCCTTACACTGGATACCAGTTTTTAGGATGTGATTTTACAATCCTTTACTACATTTTAACTCCTCAATGTCCTAGGACCGTCATACTAGCATATATGTTTCACTGATTATAACCTAGGCAGCGCACGTCAGAATCATTAGGATCAGTCAAGTTAGAAATACCAAGGTTCCACAGACAATGGGAAGTCCGCTTTACGATGTTGCGGCCCGCAGTTGGGTCCGCTTCCAGAAGAGATCAGATTTGCTAAAACATTAGTCACATTTAAATACAGACTCAAAATTCATCTGTTTAGCTGTGCATTTATTGTATGAGCACTGTGCGATGTCCGAACTGTTTGCACTGTATTTTATGTATAATAATTTTCTATTCTTAACTGTTTTAAATTCATTTTAAACCTCTTAAATCAATTTTTAAATCATTTTCAAAGTTTTAAATTTCTTGTTTTATTGTTGTGATTATTATTATTTATTTTTTTTTCATTTATTTTATGTCAAGCCTTTGAATTACCATTGTGTAGGAATGTTGCTATAAATAAACTTTCCCTTGTCCTTGGCCTACAAATCCTTAATCCACCCCCATAGAACCAACCTTAACAACTACTTTTACCTAATATGATAAACAGCAATATGATTTTTAATACAAAAAGTTGTAGTTAATAGTGAGAATTGGTCCCCAAACTAAAGTGTGACCAAATTAACATTCAAAACGATTCTTTAAGCTGTTTTATACAAATATTTCACGTGAAAAGCACTTCACAAATAAATCTGAACTGAACTCAAAATATTTTCATATTTTAGTCATTTGTGAGCTAACTAAATTTAAGAAACGTTGTCTTTATAGTATGACTTCATGTAATGAATAAGATTTTGTAATGCTTACAGTATAACTGGGTTTTTATTTATAAAAATATCTCACAAGGGGATCATCACATTTTGGGGGGTTTACATCATAAAGTTTGAAATAAGCAAATAGAGGAAGGCCACAAAATAACAGAGTGGTAGTGGGAAATGTTGCATGCTGAATTTGAACTTATGCTGCTTGTATAAGCAATATAGCTTACCAAGTTTAAGCATACAGTATCTTGTTATGTAATGACTGTTTGTACGAATCCCTCTTTGCTCCCTTTACAGGAGCAGGCTGGCTCCCCGGAGAAATACGGGATCCCTGCTAACACACTGGACCCGTCGATCAGCTGGAAGGATGTGTGCTGGCTCCAGTCTCTATCACGGCTGCCTATAATCATCAAGGGCATCCTTACTAAAGAGGATGCAGAGCTGGCCGTAGAGCATGGCGTCCAAGGGATAATTGTGTCTAATCACGGGGGCCGGCAACTGGATGGAGGGCCTGCAACGGTAAGGCAATCTATACGTGTCTCAGTAGTTTAGACGTGATTCCCACCATTCAGACAGTTACACCTTGACCTTACGTGTCACACAGATAGATTGTCTGCCTGAGATAGTGGATGCAGTGCAGGGCCGGGTCGAGGTCTACATGGACGGAGGGATCCGCACAGGCAATGATGTGCTGAAGGCCATAGCCTTGGGAGCCAAATGTGTGTTTATTGGCAGACCAGCAATCTGGGGCCTTGCTTACAAGGTAACTGTATGGAAAGCAGTGTTTTTAATGCTTGAAAATCTATTTAAGCCTGCTCTGAATTTTCCATTAACAAATTGCCAGATACTCGTGTGATATTTGGTGCAGATAAGGTGTTCATATACAGTATGTTTTGATCAGGGGGAGGAAGGAGTCAGAGAGATCTTACAGATTCTACACGACGAGTTTCGTTTATGCATGGCGCTGTCAGGTCAGTCCGCTATGTAAAATGTAATGTGCCACGTGTCGCACAACAAAAAATGGGTCACGTTTTGATGTCTGACAATTCTCTTCATTCTGCTAGGTTGCCGAAATGTTGCTGAGATCAACAGGAACCTCATTCAGTTCTCCAGACTTTGAACAGCAAAGAGGACTTTAGTCATTTCTACTTTATCCACTATTAATACTAAATGTATTCAAGAAACTACTGTTGCTTTAAGTCACATTTAACAAAAATGACATATTTACATATGTCCACAGTGTATGGATGTTTTTAAAATAGTATTTTTATTTCAGTAAACATTATGCACGGCGCTGCATAAATTCCACACTATTTTGCCTAAGAGTGAATTATTTTAGTACCTGATGAATCTCCAATCAGAAATTGTCAAGTTTATTTATATAGCACTTTTTAAAATACAAATTGATGCAAAGCAGCTTTATTGTAGTAAAGAGAAAAACAGGAGCAAAATTGTTTTTTCAGGATTCAAATGTTTCGGTTCTCATAATTATGGCTTCTATTTCAACTATAAATCAGTTATGCAGAAGATAATAATCTAGTAAATTACCTATTTTGTGCTTTAGATGCTCCACTGTATGGCAGAAACTAATTCACGGGACTGAGTAAGTCAGTAATGCCCAAAAGGTATCTTATGTAAATTAAATAATGTGCAGTTATTTATCAATTTATCATAAGTACTGAATGAATATTGAACATTAAAATATCCAGTGTGGCAATACTAAACACTACGAGATTCTCTGAAGTAATGAAGGATGGTATATGTTAAGTCAGTATTTATCTGACAATTAGTTCTATACTTTTTCTGTTGACTTCCTACTTTAAGAGGTTAACTCGATTTTTCCCTCTAAAAATAAACACATGGTACAAATGAATGCATTTATCTCATATTGCGCATTGTTTTTTTTTCACTCTGTCTTTAACATAAAGATTGTTTGTTTTACAGGCACTACAGTAAATAAACAGTAAACTGCTAAAGCAGCACAAAAAAAAATGCAGATTTGCTATCAGGCTTCCTCTTTTCACACCGGCTATGGGTTCACCTCAACATCAGAGTGCAAATGCAGCTGAGCGAAAAGCAAAGGCTTGAACTGAAGCCTATTAAAAGTAACATGTCAAAAGGAGGAAGATAGAACGTTTTGAAACAACATGTAAGGGTGTGTGTGTGTGAGAGAGAGAGAGAGAGAGAAGTGACACAGGAAGTCAATGAGGTTTGGATAACAGCTCGTTACATACCCCATTTGGTCGGCCCTGAGTTATCACAGCGTGATGCTTTGTGCTAAAATGAGAAGACACTTCTGAAAGCTCCACGTCTCGGTAAGCTCCTTTTATTTTATGTAGTCCATCTTTCCTGAAATTTACCCCACTCCTCACATTGACAGTGGGTGTGTCATGTTTCTGAAAGAATGTGTAATGTAGTACCGTTATTTAGTAGTAAGCAGTAAGTTTAGTATTCATCTGCAGTTTATCTGCCAATTACTTTTGTGAACATAACTACAGAAAGACTCCCTCTTTCTATACACACACACACACATACACACATATATATAGAAGAGGCCGTGTCTGTCTAAACGGCATCTTTGTGTTCGTTGCACATAGATGGCAGCGCTAACTTCCCCTTTCAGACCTTGTTGTTGGTGAAACTTTTTTACTTTGATCCAAATATTGTTCCTGCAGATTGGGTGAAACCACCATTTGTTGTCTTTTTTTATCAGAAATCCTATAGAGAGCAAATTTGCAAAGAAGCAGGCCCAAAAGACATGGGGTAAGTTCTGACAGTCTTATGAAGTTATTGCATCATAGGCCTTTCTAGGACGATTTGGACAGTCACGTTGTGTAATAAACTGAAATTTGTACTTTGTTATCATTTTTATTTATTTATTTCTCAGATTTTCTTCATTGCTTTATTGCAAAAATACAAATAAGAGCTCAAATAAATCTCAGAGCTTTAGTTGAGTTTATCTAGTAGAAATGTGCTTTCGTGTTGAGGCTTAGTTGACAACTAAGATGTGTGATACAGTATACAAAAATCTTTTTTCTGTTAAAATACAAATATTTACTAGCACATAAAATAATGCATTTAGTTAGTGAACTGATAGTATTTGACAAAAATGGTCAGCTAAATGCTTACTAATTATTACAGAATATTATTATAAATTAGAGGAAAGGTGGAATATAGGTCTTTCATGTGATCTGACTGTCAAAATTTTAAATATGTCTTTATTTCAGCAACGGTGGAGAGGAAGGAAAACTGCACCGCAGACTTTCCCGAATAGGAAGCAGATCGCAGAGAGAGCCGCCACGACCCCCTCCACAAACAGACAAGCCTCCAACTGTGGTTCCTCCAAGACCTGCTGAGACTGCTCCAAAACCTCCAGAACCTACGCCAAAACCAGTTGTAATCCCCCCAAAACCTCCAGTGGCTCAAAAGCCCACTGCCCCTCCAAAGCCACAAGTACAAGTGTTCAACAGCACAGAGCATGGCGCTGCCATTCTCAAGGTAAGACAAAGACATCAGAAAAGGTGGAAACAAACTGCCGAAAACAGAGAAATGCTGTGTACTTACAAAGCTAGAATGGTTTGTCACTGCAAATACTATATATTAATGGCAAATTTTGCCATGTCCCAGGGGTTGGATTGTTTTCGTGGTGATGAGACTCTTTGCGATGTGACACTGGTACCTGGTGACAGCAGCGAAACTTTCCCAGTCCACAGGGTCATCATGGCTTCAGCCAGTGACTACTTCAAGGCCATGTTCACAGGTTAGTCTTACTAAATCCAGGAGGAGGAACTGTATTGTCAAACCCTATTAATGTTTTTTATGAAGCCCCTGTGGTTTAAATGTGTTACCTTTTTTGTGATGTTTCACACACTTGCTGTTGATCATCTGTGTGATCCTGGTTGAGCCTGCTGTTTATCCATGTCTTGTGTTTTGTGATTATCACAAAAATGGTTATTGGCTGATATCAAACTTTTTTTATTTATTTATTGGTATCAGTCGATATAGGATATCTGATTGTACATATTCTGTTGTCTTATTTAAAAAAATTAAAATAAATAAAAATAAGTATTAATAGTTGCCTTAAAATTTGTTTTATATCACATTTATTTTTAAACATTAAGCAAATATATATTGTAGAAACCATAATAATTTAATAGAACTTAATTGTAATTTAGCAAATCTCTGAATTAATATCCATTTTCTCATTGTACATTATGTTATGCCTAAATTCACATGTAACATTTAAAATTATAGATTTTTTTTTATTTTTTATTTTACACTAGATGTATTATTGTTTGTACACAAACTTGGATAATCGCTTGAGAAAACCAAGCCTGAAAGTTTAAAACAAGACGGATGGATGGAAATAATTATCAACTTGAAAAGTATAGGCCAAAATTTTAATATTTGTAATATTTTGTTCAAACATGTCTCTATTTGTTCTGCATTATATATATATATATATACTGTATATTTATTTAAAAAATACCTTGCTACATGTACTGCATTAGGCTAACCGAAACTTGTCATTTGCACTTACATATTGTTGCTCTTTTGTTAGTTTGATTCTTGCGATGTCCTCATGTTAGCCCCCGCACCCCCCACCCAGCACCCCGCCCCCTCTTGGGATAAAAGCATCTGCTAAATGACTAAATGAAAATTTTAGTTTATAATTAGGTAACCAATGAAAAGCATTTCCTCTTTGCAGTCTACTTCTCACTGATCAAATTTTTTCCCTCATTTTCCTCTCCCTTTTGGTTTGGCAGGAGGCATGAGAGAGCAGGAGCTGAAGGAGATTAAGCTCCATGGTGTGAGCACAGTCGGCCTGAAGAACATCATCGAGTTCATCTACACATCTCGTGTGAGCCTGAGTCTCGGCACCCTTCAGGACACGCTTGAGGCGGCGAGCTTCCTCCAGGTGCTTCCCGTTCTCAGCTTCTGCAACCAGCTACTCAGCAGTGAGGTATAAACCCTTAAGATGTGGTGTTTGTTCTTCCTTTGAGTGAATTATTCATCTGTGCGTGAAGTAATAAGCCACGTTTTCTACATGCCAGATCACTATAGAAAACTGTGTGGAAGTTGAGCGCATTGCCAGGGATCTTCTTCTGGAAGATGTCCAAGAACACGTCCACAGGTTTGTGTGCGAGAACTTCTCCGGGCTGGTGCAGAGCGGCCACCTCCTGCAGTTGTCCGAGGCGAGCGTAACGTACACCCTCTCCAGTGACTCTCTGAAGGGTTTCTCCGAAATGGAGCTGTACCGCATCGCCCGCTCCTGGCTGTCCCATAAACCCAGCGAGCGGCGTTCTGCGGCTTACTCTCTGGTTCGCCACATCCGCTTCCCTCTGATGTCCCCTGCTGAGCTCCTCCAGATCTCTCAGGAGGACCAGACTGAAGAAGAAGGAGCAGCGAGCAGAGGAAAAGAAGAAGGGGAGCCATTCATGCGATCAGACACGGCCTGTGTCAACCTCCTCCTGGAGGCCAGCAACTATCAGATGCTTCCCTTCCTCCAGCCGGCACTCCAGACGGAGCGGACCCAGATTCGATCCGATTGCACTCACCTGGTGGTTCTGGGTGGTGTGATGAGGCAGCAGCTGGTGGTCAGCAAAGAGCTCAAGCTGTACGATGAGGAAGATGGAGGCACCTGGAGGTCGCTCCAACCTATGGAGGTGCCACGTTACCAGCACGGAGTGGCTCTTCTAGGGGGCTTTCTTTACATTGTGGGAGGTCAGAGCACTTACGACACCAAGGGTAAGACAGCTGTGGACAGCGCGTACAGGTATGATCCTCGCTTTGATCGCTGGTTGCAGGTGGCCTCTCTGAATGAGAAGAGGACGTTCTTCCATCTGAGCGCTCTTAAGGGGAAGCTGTATGCTGTTGGAGGGAGAAATGCCACTGGGGAGATTGGTAAGAACATGTTTTACCAATTACGCAGTACAAAATGTTCTGTCCTGTCTTAAAATACTGTGGAAAAACAGAAAACTGTCTGTTGTTCAGATTCGGTGGAGTGCTACAACTTGAACAAGAATGAGTGGACTTTTGTTGCACCGATGAGTGAACCTCACTATGGACACGCTGGCACAGTACATGGAGGTCTGATGTATGTGTCAGGTGAGTATCCACCCTGATGTGAGATCAATGTGAAAAGGACATGCATATTATATGTAGTTAATATGCATCTGTCCTACATAATGAGAAGAGAATCTGTATAATTAAATGTGGCTCACAAAGCATGTGGCCTTAATCCACCACAGTTCTCTGCGTGAGTCTAATGAATGCAGTGCACAATAATTATTTTATTACTCTTAAAATAGAAGAAGAAAACACTTTTTGGAGGTCTCTTAACAACTTTGCAACCTTCACCTAATGGCGAAGTTCCCAGAACTAGAATCAGAAGTAACATGAAACAGATAACTAGGAAACAGAGCTGCTTCAAGCTGAACTGGGTCACTCATCTGAGGTTAGACCTCAGCCTAAAAAGGGGACGGCAGACTTGTTGTGAAACCATGAGAATGTCCGTGCTTGAAGAATCACAAAGTATTCAATAAACATTATTGAAAATAATGAAATTTAAAGGGGAAAATTAATTTGTGTAATGGGAAGATCAAAATTATAATATAGAGCCACTTTGGGGTCATTTTCACCACACATGGTTTTTCAAAAGGTAGTGCACTTATTTACCAAAGATATGAACGTGTCAGTAAAGATCATGCTTAAGAAATATGAGACATGTGATGTGTGAAAAACATCAAGCTGGAAATCATAATTTTGTATTTTTTCAAAGTATGAAAATGTAATAATAATATACGATACATTTAATTGTAGTAAATACAGTTATATTACTCTTAAATTTTACATTTAATTATTTTTTACATTAAATGCCAACTATAAAATTACACTTTTCCAGGCTGCCAATAGTCAGCCATTTTTGCTCCAAAAAGTTACAATTATCGGTAACACTTCAGTATAGGGACCAATTCTCACTTTTACCTAGTTGCTTATTAGTATGACTATTATTAACATGTTGGCTGTTTATTAGTACTTATAAAGCACATATTCTGCATGACCATATTCTACATCCCTAATCCTACCCAATACCTAAACTAAATAACCACCTTACTATGAATAAGCCTCAAATTAGGAGTTTGAGGCAAAAGTCGTAGTTAATGGTTTGTTAATAGTGAGAATTGGACCTTAAAATAAAAGTGTGACCAAATTATCATTTCCAACACAGATGCTATTAAAACACAAAACATCATGTGGTGGGACTTTTTTCAGACTTCTCCTGTGATTTATACATTGTCGGTGGATTGTTGAGTTCTGTGTAAGTTTTGGCCTCACAGTATAAGACTAAGTTAAAGGTTCCATATTTCAGCTTCGTAACTGCATTCTTTCTGCTGACATGTTTGTTTCTGCAAGAATAAAGAATAAGCTTGCTCTAAAAGTTGCATTCGCTCTTTATACCATCAGGCGGTATCACAAGAGATGCTTTCCAGAAAGAGCTGCTGTGTTACAACCCCGATAGAGATGTGTGGAGCAGACGAGCAGATATGATGGAGCTTCGTGGTCTTCACTGCATGTGCACCGTGGGCGACCGCCTTTATGTCATGGGTGGAAACCACTTCCGGGGGACAAATGACTATGATGATGTGCTAAGCTGTGAATTCTACAGCCCTGCAACTGACCAGTGGACAGTGGTGGCTCCGATGCCCAAGGGTCAGAGCGATGTGGGGGTGGCTGTCTTTAAGGACCGCATCTATGTGGTGGGTGGTTACTCCTGGAACAGCAGATGTATGGTGGATATCGTACAGTGTTATGACCCTGAGAAGGATGAGTGGGAGAAGGTCTTCAGTGTCCTGGAGCCTCTCGGAGGCATACGGGCCTGCACTATGACAGTTCATTGCCCAAAAAGTTCAACATATGAGGCTGAAATACAAGAGTGTCCTCTTTTAACATCCAAAAGCTGAACATATAGTTTAAAATTGCTATTGGCCTTTAAATGTGACATACTGAAATTAGCTTCACATTGCCAGTGATGTGTATTGCAAAAAAGGTTGAATGATTTGATTACTGTACATGCCACTTTATTCAAATCTGAGCTGGGGTAAGATAAATGATTTGCTGTAAAAAAAAAAAAAAAAAAGCAGCTAGTGCTCCTTTATTTGTTTAAATGTTCATGACTTTGTTTAAATGCTGTTTTCTTTCAATGCCTGACAGCCACAGTGCTTAATTTTGCATCTCTAAATTATTCTCTTTTATGTGTAACTTGCTTAAGTTACTTTTATATGCTTTGCAAAAAAATTATTTTATTTTTGAATTAATTAATTTGTGTTTGGTATCTTTTATGTACATTCCTTAATATCTACTGATTGCATTCAAGCTCAAATAAATAAATAACTAATATTATTAATATTGCATTTCTGTCTTTACTTTTTCAATAATGCTAGATAAAATGCCTCGTACACATACAGAGCTCCTGTGACACATAAACTTTTAAAGGGTTTCTTCCCACCAAAAAGAAAATTCCTGTTATTACTACGCCCCTTGTGTTGTTCCAAACCCGCAAGACCTTCGTTCATCTTCGGAACACAATTTAAAGGGATAGTTCATCCAAAATGCCAATGGTGATTTTTCTGCTTTAACCCCCAGGGCACCAAGATTTAGTTACTTGTTTCTCAGTAGACCACATATATACTTTTAACTTTACCGTCGTGGTCTGTCAGTCTTATAATGGAAGTGAGAGGGAATCACGGCTTTGAGAGTCAAAAACACACAAACAAAACCAAATTAAACCATGCAGCTCGTGATGATACATTGATGTGTAAATACACTAAATGATCGGTCTGTGCAAGAAACTGAACATTCTTTATATGTTTTTTTTACCTCGTTCTTGCGTCTTCTTCTTCAGCCTGCGGTGAGGCGTCTTCTTCTTCTTGCTTCACGGCGGATCGCAGACTTGTAAGTGCATTACCGCCAGTGTTGCCAACTGCTCTCAATTGAAAGTAGCTAAAACTGGTAGCTAAATGTCACTAGATGACATCACAAAGGCAAATTCACTGATCAGATCCCTAAACGTTTTTAAAAGGGCTCAAAAGCCGGGGGAAGTCGCTAAACCGTAGCTACAAGTAGCTAAATTTGGCAACACTGCATTACTGCCACCTATCTCTCAATTGGACCATTGACACTCTATCTACAATCATAATTAGGAGTGTCAATGGTCCATTTGAAAGATAGGTTGCAGTAATGCACTTATAAGTCTACGATCCACCGTAAAGCAAGAAGAAGAAGAAGACTCCTGGCTGTTGACACTCTCAGGGTGAAGCGCTGAACATCGGGCATGCGGTGAAAATCCGAGGTAACAACCATAGAAATACGTTCAGTTTCTGGCACATACCGTCATTTTGGTATTTACCATCAATGTATCGTCGCCTTGGTCCCAACGTAACTTTAAAGATTTTTTAAGTTTTGTTATGTACTCGACTATTCACAGAGATGGGCAAGTGCGTGAGGTTGTCAGGGTAACCCTACATTGCCCACGAATTACAGCTGCGCTTCTATTTTGCCACACACAAACTTAGGGCAATAACAACTTAAAGTGCACAATAAAAGTCTGGCAAACGATCTCAAAGGAGGCTTTATTAAGCAAATCAAGGAAGTCATTACTCATCCACATCTTTTTAAACACATTTGTTAATTGGCTTGATTCACGTGTACGCACAATGAGCGCACACACTTTTTATTTAGTCTACTGAATCGACATAACAGTTTATCATTCTAAAGCTATTTAAAAGGTTGTGTTTCTGTGAAAATTAAAGAACAGTGATGTCAAATGGTCCGGCATAAAGTAGTGCGGCTAAACCTGCTGCGGCTAATTCACACTTTAATCCGGAATCACAAGCCCGCCTTAATATCTGCATCGAGTTTTTCGTTGTCTCCAGATCTCCTCTGCAGTTCGTGTATTTTGTTAAAACGCGGAACATCGTTGTTATCCACACAACAGCAAGCATTACCGTTAAGTCTATTATCCAACAAAATGCAGATTTGTCACGTGACAATTCTTACGCAAGTGAGATTGAGGGAGACGTTAAGTTTGTTTTGATTTATTAATTTACTTACAATAACCATTTAAAATGTGTTAACTTTTACGTATTCACTTTTACATATTATTTACTGCATTATATGCATTTTTACTTTATAGAAAAAACTTTATAAATAAATATTTAGTAAAATTCTTAAATCGCTATGAGGGAGCCCCCCACAAGCTACGCCCAATTGACTCTCAAAACCGTGATTCCCATTCGTGTTTTGGCATTAGACAGATTATCAGAAGACAAAGAACAACAACCCAAGGTATGTAGACACCCAGAGTAAACGTAAAAGACTATTACACTAAAGACTGACTGAAGAATGTCCCCAGACTTTAACTATGCTCACATCCACATATGAGCAATCTAAACTATTAAGAGAAGTGGAAAAGTCAACATGATCAAATACCTGATAAAAAGCTGTGATGTTGACGTTTAAGCCAGTTTGTGTAAAACATATGTTGGTACATAATCTAGTAATATTTTAGTAAACTAGCTATTTTATTTTTTTATTTTATTTTGCAAAATAAAATTATCAACATCTTTTGTTGATCCTGGATCAACATTACTGTCCAAAAATACAGATTTAACTCAATCCCAATCCCTACCCATAATTTATTCCTAAAATCAGTGTGAAATGATAGCTGATTAACAAGGGTATAAGCACCTAACCCTGATCGTAAGCCTAAAACAGATATTTCCTGAAAAGTTATCCCTCAATTCTGATTGGTTGGTTGGAATGTGTACTTGTGTAATGTGTCCAATTTGTACTTGGTGAAATCATGGTCACGGTTTCTCAACTCCCATCCCCAGCCCATGGCATTGAGGCTGTCCTTGGCAATAAGGCTTAAAAATGCACCACCCTCCCAGTCCGCGCCACCATTAAAACTCCAGACTCTGCCCTCTGGAACGATTTCATCATAGTGGCATAATACAAAGAGTTAGCCAGGAGTGAAGTGGTGCTGGTGGCACTTGCCATGACTCTGTCAGGAGACGTGTGTGTTGTGACGGGAGCCTGCGGGTTTCTGGGAGAAAAGCTGGTCAGGCTGTTGCTGGAAGAGGAGAAGCTTTCTGAGATCCGACTGCTGGATAGAAACATCCAGTCTGAGCTAATACTGTCTCTTGATGGTAAGTGATACTTCCCTTACAGCATTTCTCATCTCGTATTTCTCCTATTTGCGGGATTCTGTTGGTCATATTTTGTATTCGGTCTTCCTGTTTTGCACCTGAAAACCGCATTTGCTTGTGAATATTAAGACTAGAGACAATGTAAACCATTCAGATGCCATTATCATTTCTGTCTTTTTTTTTTTACTTTTTAAGAAACAAACTGAGGCTGTTGTCAATGTTTCTCTGTTTGTGTCCTCAGATTGCAAGGGAGAGACTAAAGTGAGTGTTTTTGAGGGGGATATCAGGGACTGTGAGCTACTGAGAAGAGCCTGTAAAGGAGCAGCACTTGTTTTCCACACTGTATCTCTCATCGATGTCATTGGAGCAGTTGAATACAGTGAATTATATGGAGTTAATGTCAAAGGTGAGAGTTCTGTGCTGGTCATTAGCACATGGTAACAAGACTCGATCAAAACACTGAATCTCTTGAAACTTATGGAATCCTGTAATGCAATTATTTTTATTATTTTAGTTTTTTTTTTTTTTTATGACCACTGTATTTAAAAAAAAAAAAAAAAAAAAAAAGGTTTTTTTTTTTTTTTTTTTTAATGGACTAAAAATACGTTGTGGACCTTGGCGTCTAATAGGTTGGGAACTACTGATTTAATTAGCACATCAAATTCAACTTTGATCAAAATATGCCAACGCTACACAATATAGTAATCCGAGACAATTAAATTGTTTTTCCATTACAGGAACACAGCTGCTGCTCGAGACCTGCATCCAAGAAAACGTGGCCTCCTTCATTTACACTAGCAGCATTGAGGTGGCTGGTCCCAATCCCCACGGTGATCCAATAATTAATGGCGATGAGGACACCCCTTACTCCTCCTGTCTTAAGTTTAGCTACAGCAAAACCAAGCAGGAGGCTGAACAGATTTGCCTTCAGGCCAATGGAGAGCTGCTCCGTAATGGAGGTCATCTGGCTACCTGTGCACTGAGGCCTATGTACATCTATGGACCAGGCTGTCGATTTACTTTAGGCCACATGAGGGATGGACTCCGCAATGGAAATGTGCTGCTGAGAACATCACGACGTGAGGCAAAAGTGAATCCTGTATATGTGGGAAACGCAGCCATGGCACATATGCAAGCAGGTCGGGCTCTCAAAGATTCCCAGAAAAGGGCTGTGGTGGCTGGAAACTTCTATTACATCTCAGACGACACGCCTCCTGTAAGCTATTCAGACTTTTACTATGCTGTTCTTTCACCATTAGGCTTTGGGATACAAGAGAGGCCCATTCTGCCCTTCTCACTTCTGTATCTTCTGTCGTTCCTCATGGAATTACTGCATGTTGTGCTCCGACCCTTCCTGAAGTTCACTCCTCCCTTAAACAGGCAGCTACTGACCATGTTAAACACACCCTTTAGTTTCTCGTATCAAAAGGCCCACAGGGATTTTGGATATAGCCCTCGCTATGACTGGGAAGAGGCACGTAAGTGCACCAGCGACTGGTTAGCATCTGTCTTACCCACAGAGAGACAACGAATTAACTTGAAATAAATTAACAGCATGTTTAATAATACTGTGCTACCTGTATTTCTAAGCAGTAATGTTCTGCCTGATGTATTTTAGTAAACTTTTCTTCTAATTAGATCCACGGTAGTAGAAAACATTCGCTGTCTAATGTTTAGTGAATAATGCTTGTTTTATGGTTAAAAAAAATGACTGAATATTATTTACACACCTCACAAATAGAAATAAATATCCATATAAAGAAGTAGTTAGTAGTAATAAAAAGTACTAAAACCTTTTACTTATTTAAAAAAAAAAGATTTTATGACCTTATTTTATTACTTGAATAAAGTATTTTAAAATGAAAAAAAAAAAGTTCAGAAATAAACCAAGTAGCAATGCTGTTTAGACCGTACTTAATGAATTTCAGATGCCTTGCAATTAAACAAGATGTTGTGGTAATTCATAGGCCTACCTATCTGAGTCTGTATATTACTCCACTCGTCTGTTGTTGTTTTTTTTTTTTTTTTTTTATTAATTATTTTTATTGCATTGCTAAAAACATACACATCACTGCAATTGTACATACAATTGAGAGTACAAATGCAGGTTACAAAATCAGGAAAATATCATACAAATGACACAATGAGACCGTTTTTAAGGGCTTTGGAGTTGCTGGATGTAAGGAGAGTGTCCAGATAGGATTTAAGTTCCTTATGAAAAATAAAAAATTAAGGCTTAGCACCCTGAAATTTACATTGATGTAAGAAAATAAACAAATTTATCAAGAAATATTGGTCCTTTGCATCTTTATCAAAATTGTGCTGACGAAATAAAACAAAGTATAACAAAGAAAAACTTTGTGATGAAAATGTGCGTACAAAAATACAGAAATCCATCCAGAACATACTTGTATATGAGCATGCCCAGAAGAAATGAGAAATAGATTTGTCTTCAGCACCACAAAAAGAACATAGAGTCAATATCAGAAAACATTCTTTTTAAGTAAAACTTTACAGGATAAAAAAGATGAAGTAATTTGTAGGACACATCCTTGACCTTATTGGTTATTAAATATTTCGACGACAAAGTCCACACTTTCTTCCATGGAATGTTGATAAACTGGCCATTCCAGTAGGACACAATGTACGGGAGAGAAGCAATCTCATTCTGAAATAGCTGTCTAATTGTCCTGTTCCGACCAGAAGAGTTAGATAAAAAACAAATATTCCCAATCATTGTATCAAAAGGATGAGCAACCGACAAAGAAATCTGGGATCTGCTGATTATCTAAAAGTTTTGCTCCATAAGGAATGGCCATCCATTCCTACCGCAAACTCTCGTGGAGTGACAGGTATGTTATACTTGTTCAAAAACTGAATATGAATACAAGTGTCCATCAGCATTGATTAATTGAGAGACCAAAATAAAATTATTCACCCAATCTAGGGAAAACAATGACTTATTTTTATAAAGAATATCACAATTATTCCAAATAAAGTACCGGTGAGGACCAAAATTGTGCTTATATATAAGGTGCCAGGCCAAAAGTGCTTGTTTATGAAAATTTTATAATTTAAGGGGCAATTTAGTGATGTTGTAGTTGCATAACAATAAGAAAGGGAGACCTTTGTTGTCGTTTAGTGGTGACTGGTGAGAAGTTTTCAGTGACCCGTATTGCATGTTGCAAGTTTTTATTCATTTACAGACATATGGAGAACAAGTAATTTTGAGGAAACATGCTAAGTATCATGAATATTTGATAAATGCTGTGAAATTGATCAATAAATGTTATTATAACTTTTATATATGATATCCAAATAAAATTGAAATCAGATTTGTCAGCTTGCCTGGCAGGATTAAATATATTGTGTCCCTTTTAAAGGAAGAAACAATTTAGTCTCTTTTAAGAAAATATATACTTTAAAATTTCATGAATAACATTCTGTAAGCACCAGCAGCATTTGTTCTGTGTAGTGTACTATTTTTGCATCACAATATTAATGTTATTATATGATTTAAAATCCTTTTGCAGGCTAAAATAACATAAAAGTATAAGTGCAACAATCTGCTCACCATCTGACCTATGATATCCTATGACCTAATTCATGTAAATACATTTAAGTTTAACGTGGGTCCACATATCTTAAAAGGGGAGGAGGAAGCAGAAGCCCATCAGTTCCAGTTATTAAAGAATTAGCCATTAATCAATACTTCATCATAATACCCATGGCCGGACTTACCATTGGGCTTGAGTGGGCTGCAGCCCATGAGCCCCGCCTTGTAGGGGGCACCGCCTTTGCCCATTTACATTTGTTTGATTTGTTCGTTATATGCCAGTCAGAATTCAGAAATGATTAGCCGCATTTCCACTGAGCAGGCAAGATCTAAACGGGATTTTGAGCGCTCTCTCTAGTCTTACTGCCATTAGCCTAAACAGTGAGGAAAAATGTCATCAAAATGATTTTAAATAAAAAAGCAATTTAATGAGTTTCTGTTTTTATAACATAGCTATGCCTATGATATAGGACTTAGCCTATCACACAAACAAGAGTCCTGTTTTTTTTCCTGAATATCTGCACGATCGCAAATGTACAATAAACAACAACTTATAGAGTAACTTACAGACACAAAATTCCGTTTTGCTCCTTCAGAAAGAAAATAGAACAAACAGCAGAACAACAGTGTTTTGTTCCTCAGCGTTACACGGACCAGCAAATGATTCAATCAGGCTATAAGTACAGTCAGCTGAATGAATCAGCTTTTTAAACGAATCGGTTGATTCAACTCACTCATTAAGACAGTCACTTGCTGCCACCTACTGGCGGCTGTAGTTTCATATTTAAAAAAGTAGCTCATTTCATTTTTGCAATCATTTAATATTTCTACATTAAAACGTTTTATAATATTTATGCACAATCCATCTATGAATTTTGTTGATAGTTATTTCATTTGATTGTTAATAGCCAGCATGTCTTTTTATTCAATTGAATTTACTGACTAAATAAGAACCTGACATAAGAGGACACAGATATGACAATAACTTTTATAATACTAATAAGCCAACATCTCTGGCTCATTTTTTTTTTTTTTTTGCTCAAAGTTATTTCAGGGTTTTGATCTCTCAACTGAGAGATCACATCCTGTTTATTATATTATAATGAATATAACTATAGACTAGACATGTTGCATTTTAATTGTAGTATTTATGAACCTCGAAGCATATGTTTGTGTATTTTGTGTTACTCCAGAATGATGTTCTATTTTAGGGCATTTGTAGTGTAGGTATAGGGCCCAAATATGACCTCAAGCCCAGGCCCCCGCCCCCCTAAGTCCTGCCCTGATCATAACATACTGCTGTGATTGTACCATCGGTAATATGTCTCCCGCCTTTGATCCCGCCTCACTCTGGTACTCCTCCTCAGCCTGATCCAGCTCGTATCGTATTTTGCAAAGTGGAGGAAAGTTGAGAGCGGGCCACCTCCAGAAGCTCTTCCTCTTTTTCTCCTCTCTCCCTGCCTCCTTTCTCCTTCCATCCCCAACAGGCATCTCATACAGACGACGACTCGACGAGGATGGTTCTCCTCAATGATGGTGGTGTATTAGTACACAGTGTTCGTGAATTGTGGACCACACACTCCATATCAGTCGCTTGTTTGTTATATTGCCCCATGATATGACCTTTTTTTATTATTAATGCCAAGGTACCAGATATAAAAATACAGAGAATATCAACATTTCATACAAAGAGGTGACATTACATGCAAAGCACCATTTATAGATGTATGTAACAATAAATAAATAATGCAAAACGAAAGATTTAACAAAATAAATGAAACAGATTAAATAAATTAAGCGTTTTAAAAGCCTTGAGATTCTTGGCAGATGAAATCGTTTGGATATACTGTTGAACCTCTTTTTTATAAACAATATATAAAGGATTTTGATTAGTGAATTTACTGGGGTGAATATGAAATTTTGCAAGAAGTAATAATAGGTTAATAATAAAATATTCATTCATTTTATCTTTTTGTATATTAAAGAAGCCAAACAGTACATCCTTAAAAAGCAGAGAGAACCCCTGGAGTACACTGCGATTGATAACATTAGAAAATTCAATCCAAAATATCTGTGTGTGAGGACAATCCCAAAAGATATGCATATCAGTTTCATTAGGGTCACCACAAAAAGAACAGCTTGTATCTATGTCTGATTTAAACCTTTTCAAAAACACTTTAGCTGGGTAAAATCTGTGTAACAATTTGAATGAGATTTCTCTAACCTTGTTAGTTATTATGTATTTCGAAGACAGAGTCCATACTTTTTTCCAATCAGTATAATCAACCACATTCCAATAAGACATCACATATGGAGTTGTTACAAGCTCCTTTTGAAAAAGCGATCTAATCTTATAGATATGACCTTCACTCCCTAATATTTGCTATCAGAAAACTCCTAAACTTCAGGCTACCAGATTTTTTCAAGTATTTAAATACTGTAATAAGCGGCACGTTCTAACTGTCACATAATTCTAAAAAATAAAAATATTTAATTTTGCTTGAAGTACCAAAAAAATAACGATTTTTTTCAGCTGATGAACGATAAAAACATCGACACCCAATCAGAATCAATCCTACGGAAGCGTCTTGCATTCACTTGAGGAAAAAAAATCTACTCTGTTTTTCTGAATTAACGAGTTAATTATCTCAGAATTACGAGATCATTTTTCATGAAAAAAATTATTTTGCTCTGTTTTTCTGAATTAACGAGATCCCTCAAAATCCTGCCAGGAGCTCTATTTTAGCTGGATTGCATGGAAGTAAACATGTACCGCATTTCAAGTTTAACCCGGTTTTATTTTACTTTGGGTTTGAGACATTGGGAGATACTGCTGTCTTTAAGTAATATAAATGGTATTGTTATTAGTGCGTCAACTTTGCGCAGACACCTCAAGACTTTGCGCCTGTTCAGACGAAAAGAACATTCTGATCTGCTTGACATTGCTGTGTTTCTCCAGGATCAGTTGAACCGATATGTACGGTGGCCGAGAGAGCTCAACGCGCTGCAACTTAAGAAAACACATGCAAATTGAAAAAACACCAGCAAATTAAGAAAACATCATCATCAGTTTGACAACACACCCGCTGGCACTGCAAATCCTCACACACATGCAAATGAAGAAACGCGCTGCAAATCTTCACAACACATGCAAATGAAGAAACTAGCTGCAAATCCTCACAACACATGCAAAAGAAGAAAAGCGCTGCAAATCCTCACAACACATGCATATGAAGAAACGTGCTGCAAATCCTCAAAACACATGCAAATGAAGAAACGCGCTGCAAATAGCAAGGACCACAACGGAAATGTTTCATGGGGACCCAAAAAAGTGACGGACCGGCTGGGATTTGTTTTGTGCAGTGGCTTTTTTTTGAGTTTCTGCTAGTGATTCCTTTTTTTTTTTATTATTATTATTATTGAAGATATAACATTCAAAGGGGATACAATCAAATGCCCAATTTTAGGATTTTTTGTATTGATTTGAAATGATTTTATGAATCTCTCTGCTCATCACTTAAAAAGAAAGCTGTTAAAACTACTGTATTTGATGGGAAAAATATTGACTTTAATGTAAACCTCCCGTGTATTCTTTGAAGTTGACATTTTATGTGTAATTTTCCATTTAAGTTATTTTAATTTATTTATGATTTATTTATTTTAAAAAAAGAAAAGATGTTTAACTTTTTATTCATTTGTTTTTGTTCTGTTTATATTTCATTTTATTATTCTTTATATTTATTGTTTTGTATTCTGTTTGTGTATGTAATTTATTGCTATGACTGTATACCCTGTGAATGTTATATCTTCAATAATAAAAATAAATAAAAAAAGGAATCACTAGCAGAAACTAAAAAAAAGCCACTGCACAAAACAAATCCCAGCCGGGTCCGTCACTTTTTTGGGTCCCATTGAAACATTTCCGTTGTGGTTCGTGCTATTTGCAGCGCGTTTCTTTGCATGTGTTGTGAGGATTTGCAGCGCGTGTCTTCATTTGCATGTGTTGTGAGGATTTGCAACGGGTGTGTTGGTAAATTGATGAAGTTGTTTTCTTAATTTGCTGGTGTTTTTCAATTTGCATGTGTTTTCTTAAGTTACAGCGCATTGAGCTCTCTCGGCCACCGTAAATATGGTATGCTGCACGGATATAAGATGGTGCATCTGAAATGCATTCAGGCTGGCTACGTGGTGACACAAGAGACAATCAGGCAATTGTTGAAAATACTGGATCCCCATGGAGTGCAACTGAGGCGCCGGAATCGTCTTCAGCGACGTTTGTATCATAATCCAGGCCCGAACTTTTTATGGCATGTTGATTCATATGATAAACTCAAACCATATCAGAATCAGAAGAGCTTTATTACCAAGTATGTTTACACACACAAGGAATTCGACTTGACGACAGGAGCTACCAGTGCAGAAAAAAGTACAGACATAGTGCAGACATACACGATAGTGCAGACATACATAGGAATAACACAGTAGGGAGTAATAAAAAAAAATAAAATAAATACATTTAAAATGTACAGAGACAGAAATAGAAGTATAGGAAAAAAAGTAATTGTTTAGATAAATGTACACATATGTTTATTAGTGTGCAGATAGATATGTTATTTACAAAGTGTGCAGTTTAATATAAATATACTATGTTAGTTGTATAATTTTGAAAGCTTAATTGTTTAGACTGAGTATAGCCTGTGGGAAAAAACTGTTCTTGTGCCTTGCTGTTCTGGTGGTCAGTGCTCTGTAGCACCGACCAGAAAGCAACAGTTCGAAGAGAGAGTGGGCTAGGTATGAGGGGTCCAAGGTGATTTTCTTAGCCCCTTTCCTCACTCTGGAGATGTAAAGATATTGGAGGCTGGGCAGAGGGGCACCAATAATCCTCTCAGCAGTCCTGACTGTCCGTTGTAGTATCTTGATGTCTGATTTGGTTGCTGAACCAAACCAGACAGTTATGGATGAACACAGGACAGTGTGGTCTGACACACTTTGGGCTCATTGTAAACAGGGCAACCTACATGATGTTTGGATGGCCTTTAAATCAAACATATTATTGTATCTTGTTATCATGTGTCTCTGGGCTGCACATAAAGCACTTTTTTTACACAATTATTTGGCATCATATAAATACATGCTAAACCAGTGCAGTGCAACATTTTTTCTCCCCAGTGTGATTTACTGTGCATGTAGGAAATAGGCCTATTTGGTAAATTTGGTAATGTAGAGATGACTGTTTAAATATGTTGTCTAAAGAGTGCTGGTGAATGCAGGAACTGCAGTGCAGTTGTCAAAACTCAGTAATTCTACTGTGTGAGACAAGATCCATGTGTGTTATCTGCAGTAAAGACCCGATTTGTTTGAAAACATCTGTACAAAACAAGAGAGAAACCTGTGCTTTTTATTTGTAAAAAGCAGAACACCTTCTAATGTACAGTGCTGTATGTTAGAACAGATTTCCAAACACTGCCACATGCATTTATAACATACATTGTGTAAAAGGCTTATAATTGTTTTTTGGTTAAGTGGACCTTAAAGTATATTAACAAAATGTTCAGCCACTCAATATGTTTCTACAGACAGTTTAAGTCTGGTAATAACAACAACTGCATATGAAACGTTGCAAAACATGTTGCCATTGTCAAAATGGCAAATTTGTCCTCACGGTGGAACTATTCAGCATGACCAAATGTGATTTGACACACTTTGGGCCCACTGCAAACAGGGCAACCTAAATGGCATTTGAATGGTCCTGTATCATTATCAATAAATCAAACTGATTATTGTATCTTGTTATCATGTGTAAATGTTTCTATGGGCTGGATATATTCGGAGTCCATCAACAAAATGTTCATCAGCCAGTAAACATGTTTCCACAGTAAGTTTGGTAATGACATTCTGGATAAAACTGAAACTGAAAAACATAAAATAAAAAAATAAATTACCCTGCGCTCATAATGCACCACCTGAGTTAATTACTTCCCCTATGTGCTCTGTCTCACATTCACACACTATCTAAAGGTAAACAGATGGCACTGATAAGGCTATAACTGGGCAAGAGGGAAGAGTGTGTACATGTGAGTGAGTGAGACTCTTCTATGCAATGTCCATTGCATAGAAGTTGCTGGACAGTATAGCCTCCATTTCAGCTCGGAGGTCAGGATAGCTGTTGTAAGTTAATGGCAGCTCTAAAGTTGGGCCACAATTATGTGCAATAGCCGCCTTGATAACCCTTCCAAAGGGGTGAATATGACTTGAATGTCTTTAACGCAGATGACATCAGACCCTGTCACGAATCTCAACATCTTCCGGAGGCCTATCTCATCCAATCCCCTGATGTACTGATGTAAAAATCGCAAACTTTGGTTCTCTGCTGGAGTAGCTGGAGAGGCCGTGATCAACTTTAATACCTTTCGGGTTGATGGTTTAAGATCCTCATACATCTTCTGCATATCCAGCACACTGGGGAAGAACTCCCTGAGAGTTGGTCCTGCGACTGCTGCAATGTTATCCAGTGCATATTTTGGTTGCTGGATTATTTGCTTGTGGGCCACTTGGAGAAGCACAGCTTTCAAGTTCTCTTGTGTTGGTACTGTTCTTACTCCCATGCGATCCATAAGATCAAGAAGCTCATCTTCATCATCACCATCAAGGGCGTCTTGCAAAGCAGTGGACAAGAGATCGCGCTCAGACTGACTAAGATACAACATTAGTGAGTCAAACAATAAATCAGGTGAGACAGTGTGTTCACCAAATGTGATTGCTGCTGTAAAGGCTTGAGCCAGCCGAGAAGGAAAATATCTATGGTCCTTTAATCCCTTGACCATTATCCTACCAACAGATTTCCATTCTTCCTCTTGCCATTTTGGGGATAGTGATGGCACCCTCACATCTGCACCCTCTGCTGCACAGTCTAAAAACTCTGTCCAGAAGGCAGCATATACATCCCTGGACACGCCATCAGCATCTGCCCCCATTTCATGAATGAAGCTGTATTTCACAGAGTAGGACATCATCGCTTCATCCTTGAATTGGGTAATCAGTTCCTCCAAGAGATTGACTCTGTGGAGTTTCACTGTCACATGCAAAAGTTCATAAGTAGGACTTAATGGGCCAGCAGGCACTGTGTCAGAATGGACAGGAGTTGAGCTGTAGGCGTTGATGTTTATCTGTGCCTCTTCTATAGGCTCATGTAAGATTGTGTCATCAAGATCTTCTAAAAATGGTCCACCTTGCAAAGGGCCAAAAATGACCTCCGATGTATCACACAAAGATGTAAGATCAACTATCTCTACAGCAGTAGAGACAAAAGCTTCCACAGTGTGTGTCTGCTGTTCACTGTCATGTGTTTTTTGTCAGCTGCTCATTATCTTCTGTTGTGTTTTTCTGTCGCTCATTTAGCCTCGCTGCATCTGTCTGTTCATCAGTTCCTTCTGTCATCTCTGTGAACACTTCATCTCCATTTGTCAGGTGCTCTGTGAACAAGTAAAATCTTAAAATCCCCAATTTATGTGTCTCATAGAGCTCTCCCACACTAACACCCTCATCAAGGTATGCTTCCTGAAAGTCAACAATGTTGTGACTGAACTCTTCCCACTTTCCCTTTCTCAATTTCTCATTGGGGAAAAATTGCTTTTTAGCTTGTGATAGAATCTCTGTTTTTGTGGCTTTCTTGGAAATATCAAGAACTCTGGTTCCTCCACCATTGCGTTTTCTCACCTGTTTCTTGTCGTGTATCCATCCTAGTTCTATTTTCCTTGTCATCTTCACGGCCCTTTTGTTATTTCTCAGATGTATCTTTGTTGGCTGCATAGAATGCTCCTCCTCAAAATCTTGATCTGTGTCTTTATTGCTTGTCAATGTGCCCATCTTTCTTCTAAGTTTTTCAAATAAGGACAGTCTTTTTAGATCATCACCACCTTTTCTCTGTTTTTCCATACAGAAACGCCTTGTAGCAATCCTATCACCATATGCTGGAATGTAAGCAGTCATAGTGGCATCATCTATTTCTCCAACTACCGAGCTGTCAATCTGTAATGAAAACAAAACAATAAAGTAAGACATATTGGTTATGTTAAATCTAAGAGATGGCTATATTTCCAAATGAGTGAAAATTAATTTCTTAGCAGTAGCTACAAATCAGCAATTTATTTCTATTTTTCTTCACTTGCTTGTTTTTTTTTCCGCATGGGAATAAAAAGGAGCTAAAATATTAAGTAATTTAAAACAAAAACTGCTGTCTAAAAAAATGGTTGTAATCATAACAATGAAGTTTGAGTGACATGATGCTGAAAATACAGTGTATTAACAGTGAAAATCCTTGACATCAAAAGTTAGGCAGGGGACTGATTACTTTCCTGTATTCCTCTTTAATTATATAACCATTTACCTCAATTACAAGAAAAGCACTTCTCCCATATATTACTGCTATTATGTACTCCATAATATTGCTATTCCATATTGATTCCATACTTCAGCTCCCAACCAAGGCCTGTGCTGGCATCTAAACATTACTCCATCCTTTTAAAACAATATCAAATCACAACAAAATGGAAAGCAGTAATTGTAAGGGCACAATATTTTATTTTGTGTTTTTATTTATTATTTCAAACATATAAGTCAGCACCTTGCCTGAATGTATAATGGTGATGCTACTGCACGTTACAGTCTAACTACTGTTACGTAGGGTAGAGACCAAAATATAGAGTGAATTGACTCCTAAAGATACCTATAAACCTTATTTTACAGGGCTAGAATAGGGAAGACATGAATGCATTGTTGGGAGAGGCAGGTGTGCTTGGCATAAAAAAGAAATCGGAAGCACTGGCACTAAATGTGATAGGGTTACAATTTATGATGATTACTTGTATAATCTGCTGAGATTCAGTAAATGTAAAACAATTAAAATTAATATATTGCAGGAATGAATGTGCTGTCACCTACATGATCTTGCTGCATTTTCTGAATATTTTCCTCAGGAATCCCTCGGCTCTGAAGAAACATCCACAGACCATCATCTTGTGGGAGGGGGGTATTTGAAGACGTAGCCATAGCTGGCCCTGAACAAATGTCGGGAAAAGGCAGCATTTATGTAAATATGTGTTGCACCACAAATATAAACAGATTTAGGACTGTACCCTCAATTTTAATTGCTTTAAATATCTCAAAAATGTATTTCGGCATTTTTTACGAGAACATTAATAAAGGCCAAGAGTGGGATAACGTTGCTAAAAATGGATGTTTCATGTATCAACTGTATAGGTAGGCAACTATAGGCCTTTCTTATCACTTGGAAGTCAAACTGTCTTAAGCATTTGAATGTGCTCACCTTTAACAGTAACATTACTCAAATCGTAGAGAAGGCTAGACTCAAGAACAAGGTCAATAGTGTTGAGACACAGGCTATATGTACTCATTTATCTGTGATTCACTGCACAACCGGAATCTAGTTTCTGAAAAATATATAACTTGCTTTGGAACGCTTCAAAAAGCTAGCTTTGTTTCCAAATTATTAAATGCATCAAGTACACAGTTTAGAAAAATATCAACAAATAAAACAATAACAGGACACATATGCATAGTGACAAACCAAAAGAGAGGGCACAACTAAAGAAACCGAAGCAATGTCAGAATATATTCAACATTATTATTGGTGTAGCACGCTGAACACCATACTAAACGTCCGTGCAAAACTGAATCGAAATAGTATCCCTGCTGGCTCTGAAACTGGCAAAGTTCTGAATGTTTGTTTACTGTTATGTAATGTCGCGATGTCCAACGTGCTGCATGCACTGGGGATTTCTGTATGAAGGTATTTTTGGTGCAAAACAACTGAGTGAGCGTGACAGCGGAATTTGTAGTTGTAGAGAATAGCCACACATGTGTATCAGTAAATCACAGACAAAAGTTGCAAACTTGTAGATATTTTTTTCTCTCCCACAAACACAACACAACAGTTACACGTTCTTGAATCCTTCACTGCAGGTGCACAAATCCTAGTCTACGAATCACAAATCAAGAAACTCGTACGCTCACAAGTTTTGCTACTATTGCTGCAGTGAATATGGTGCAAAACACATTCACACACCTGCATCAAAAATGTGAAGTCACAGACGAATTTTGTACATCCGCAAATCAGTTTGTGAATTCTTGCAATGAGATTTGCACGCTTGTAGAATGTTTTCTTAAATATATATTTGTCTTGGATGCTTTTTCTAGCACAAACACAAGTGCATAACTACAACGGCGTGAATCTGCTGCTACGAGTCTCAAACACTGTTTTTCGCTTGCAAATGACAAGTTTCACGCTCTCTCCCTTATGCACCGCCTATCTGTGTGATAAATGGTGCAAAAGTGATTTGTGCATCTGTAGAGGCAACGGCGCGCACTGTTCAGAGAGCAGAGAATTTCAGCCAATCAGAAGAGCTCATTTGGGCGCCTGAAACACGCCCCCTAGTTTTAACCACAACCCCGGAAAATCGCGAGCTGCGAGCATCTTGACAGCGACAAGTATCAAAAAAGGTACGTGGCTATTTTTTCTTTCTGAAATCATTTGTTTATAGCTTAAATATAGCTACGTTGGTAAACAGTGTTTCTTAGTTAGGTTAGCAAATCTTATTTCACGAAAGGTAAGCTAACGGTAGCCTACCTGCACTGTTAAGTTTGCTATTCAATCGTCTCGTATTAAATTACACTGTCTCATATATAACGATTTATTCCTTGTATTCTTTTATGCTTTACCTTATAGAAAAATGATAGATCAGGGTGCATCTTCGCAGGTGAGTAAGTTAAAATCAAGGGTACCATGTTTTTTTTCTTTGGTGAATAGTACTTTTTATTGGGATAGCTTACTATAGTAAACTAAAGGTAATTTACAGCAGGCAATCTATAGTAGGTAATTTGCCTAGTAATTATTACTCTCAGTGTTGGGTAGGATTACTAATTACTTTAGTTATCTCAGTTTTCATTCCTTTGAGAATCCTTGTTTTGTGATTTGGCTCAATATCTACTACTATAGATATTTACCTACTATAGATTGCCTGCTGTAAATTACCTTTAGTTTACCTTTAGTTTTCTATAAGGTAAAGCATAACAGAATACAAGGAATAAATCGTTATATTAGACAGTGTAATTTAATACGAGACGATAGAATAGCACACTTAACAGTGCAGGTAGCCTACCGTTAGCTTACCTTCGGGAAATAAGATTTGCTAACCCTAACTAAGAAACACTGTTTACCAACGTAACTGTATTTAAGCTAACAACAAATGATTTCAGAAAGAAAAAATAGCCACGTACCTTTTTTGATACTTGTCGCTGTCAAGATGCTCGCAGCTCGCGATTTTTCGGGGTTGTGGCTAAAACTAGGGGGCGTGTTTCAGGCGCCCAAATGAGCTCTTCTGATTGGCTGAAATTCTCTGCTCTCTGAACAGTGCGCCGTTGCCTCTACAGATGCACAAATCACTTTTGCACCATTTATCACAAAGATAGGCGGTGCATAAGGGAGAGAGAGCGTGAAACTTGTCATTTGCAAACGAAAAACAGTGTTTGAGACTCGTAGCAGCAGATTCACGCCGTTGTAGTTGTGCACTTGTGTTTGTGCTAGAAAAAGCATCCAAGAAAAAAATATATATGTAAGAAAACATTCTACAAGCGTGCAAATCTCATTGCAAGAATTCACAAACTGATTTGCGGATGTACAAAATTCGTCTGTGACTTCACATTTTTGATGCAGGTGTGTGAATGTGTTTTGCACCATATTCACTGCAACAATAGTAGCAAAACATGTGAGAGTACGAGTTTCTTGATTTGTGATTCGTAGAATAGGATTTGTGCACCTGCAGTGAAGGATTCAAGAACTGTAACTGTTGTGTTGTGTTTGGGGGAGAGAAAAAAATATCTACAAGTTCGCAACTTTTGTCTGTGACTTCAGATTTACTGATACACATGTGTGGCTATTCTCTACAACTACAAATTCCGCTGTCACGCTCACTCAGTTGTTTTGCACCAAAAATACCTTCATATTTCTGAGGTGACTTTTTCCCTCCCCCTGACAGCAGCCTCTCTGTGTTCGAGGACCTTTTGATTTACAAATTAAGCACTAAAGTTACAGCAAATAGCGTGGTTTACTTATCCTAGCCAACAAACTGAAAGGAAGGTGGTTAACGTAATATTCCTCCTAAAAATCACACGTAATTATCCCCTCGACCTTAAAAGTTAAGGTTCCTTTTGCTGACTAACGGTACAAATATTAGCTTAACATTACATAAGTTAGCCTACCAACTGCAGGTGATGGTATAACTTAAGTTAACGTAGTTCGTAAAAAATATGCCCGTAACATTAACGTTACATGTTTATAAACAGCTATTCTAACCTCGTTGTACATGTCGTCAAGCGAACAGTTAGCAGACATCATTTGGCATTAACATGTAACTATAATAACTTAGCTATCTTACCTGCACTGAACCCATGTAGGCCTGGCACTGTTGTTGTTGTTGTTGTTGTTGCAGGGTCAGGCTGATTAGCATCAGCAACTGTGGCCTGACGTTACTTCGTGCAGGTGAAAGCTTCTCGCAGGATTTTGAGGGATCTCGTTAATTCACAAAAACAGAGCAAAATATTTTTTTTCATGAAAAATTATCTCGTAATTCTGAGATAATTAACTCGTTAATTCAGAAAAACAGAGCAAAAACTTTTTTTCATGAAAAATGTATCTTGTAATTCTGAGATAATTAACTCGTTAATTCAGAAAAACAGAGCAAAAACTTTTTTCATGAAAAATGTATCTCGTAATTCTGAGATAATTAACTCGTTAATTCAGAAAAACAGAGTAGATTTTTTTTCCTCAAGTGAATGCAAGACGCTTCCGTACAATCCTGCTGTCTCGAGCTCGAGAATTTAAAGCGGCAGACGAGCATGGCAGCATGCGCTCGTTCGCTAGTGTGGACGCTAATCTTTATAGTTATCGTTCTTGGTATATTTATATTGTATAAATATAGTCGCGACGGGCTACTTTAAGTTTTGGACATGTTAAAACGACAAGGAAACGAATGAATGAGAAAAAGAGCTGAAAACGGCTCGATATTAAAATGAGTTAAGCTCAACAAGCCGCTAAAAGAGCAGCCATCTTTTCCGTCCTGGCACGTAGGCCTATTCACGTAAACACATCAATATCATTGTATAATGCTCAGATTTTTCTGGTACCATTTACAAAGTAAAGCAACAGCACTTTTGCAAAAGATAGCCCTATATGGGGGAGTCTAAACCTGAACAAACAAACAGTTGATGATAATGTCTTTCAAGTGGGGCCAAATGATTGTGTTAATTTCACTTCAATCCAGCTAAAACTCGTCTGAGAGTTTTGGCTCAACACTGTGCCAAAGAGGCCAGAGTCCGGCCTCTGGACAAACAATCAAACATTTAATCTGTGAGGTCATAGGTTCACCACCAGCTGCAAACCAGTGGACAGATCATTTGTTTTTCATTGTTGTAGTAGTCAAAGCCCAGAAAGATTCTCCACTAGCTACACAAGGTATCACAGGATGGAAGCTGGGAATTAATGCCTCTCATGCTGACATGGTTTATAACAGCACACCAGGAATGGAAGGAAAAACCATTCATCTCGCTTAATCGGATATTGAAGCATTTTTCTCAGAACAAAGCATTGTGTAACAGATTGTGGCTGGATATTAAGTGGATTCCAGGCTTCTTTGGACAACTAACTGAAGAAAAGGAACAAAATGCATTGAAAGCACGCAGAAAGAGAAAGAATGATTTTGAACCCAGTGAAGAAACTAACCAGCAGAAACATCTCACTCAGCTGATTTCATCATGTTGATCAGTAAAGCCATGGCTTGGAAATGGATCAAGACTTTTGTTTATTTGTCAATGTGCATCACTTCTGCTGTGGGTAAGTTCAGAATTGTTCCAATCGTATTGGGTAAATGCACCACACCTGAATTCAATCTGCAGTTTTTAGTTAGTAGTGCAGATGTTTATCTGGAGAAAGAGAAACACTGAAAACTTAAGTTATAGTGTGTCTGTAGTGATTCACTGACCAGCATTTGTTAATATAAGTATGTACAGAATTTGTAGTGATTTTAATGTTTACAAATCCATTGATTCATTGAAAGCCCAGGAAATTAAATTAAACTAAACCAGAGACCATTTGACCTCTTTAAAATATACACAGAAGCACTCAGAGAAATACAAAATGGAGGTACAAAATCAAAACTATATCAAAAATAGCATGTTGTATTGCTCGGATCAAAATAAAAAATGCATTACTTTAACAGTACTTGTATTTTTGGTGTCTGCAATTTACATGTTTTTAAATGTATTTGCCTTCCAAAGTTCATTTCCAAAATATGCAGCTTTTGAAAATAACTTTATATTTAATTTTATACCTTTACTTAATTATAACTTTATAGCTTAATATATAATTAGTTTAACTTTACAAATTCAGTTCTACAAAGTCAAACTTACACATCTGAGGACAGCAGTGTCTGGTGAATCCGGTGAAGCCACCAATTACAGGTTAAAATCCCAACTTGTTTGGCATACTCATGAATTCCATGCATACAACTTTACAGGTAACGAGGACGCTTCCCCAAAGTGTGCCGACTTCAACAACACCACTTGGCTGGAATACAGACAGGGCACCAAGCTCCAGGTTCAGTACCTTCTTCTTACACGAAAGAATGCAGACTGCGCCAGCCTCTTCACACAGGACTGCCTCAACCATACTCCGAAACACACGGCTTACTTCAACTCATCCCTCCCCACTAAAGTCATTGTTCATGGATACAGGTGAAGCATTTAATCAGCAGCATTTTATAATAGGAAAGCATGTGAATGACCTTTTACACAGATGACTCTTTGATATACTGTGTTTCAGGGCTCTGGGCAGTAAGCCTTCCTGGGTGAGTGGCTTAGCCCAGGCTCTACTGCGGGAAGAGGACGTGAATGTTCTGGTGGTGGACTGGGTCTATGGAGCCTCCTTTGCTTATAACCTGGTGGTAGAGAACTACAAGGAGGTGGCAGTGCAGATATCAGTGCTTATCAATCAGCTTACGGTAAAAGTCTCAGTGTTTTGGTCATGTCCAAGTAGTATAGAATCCATTGTTGTAACAGAACAATACTAAAGGCTAAATACTGTGAGCCGTGTCCATTTAGTATAAGTAATAAACATAATAACATTTATCAGTACACAGAGAATCACAGTAAATGCATAGGAAGTACATGGTGAAGAATAATGCAAGTACATTTTTGTGTCTGTTGTAGAAATATGGAAGCACGCTGGAATCTTTTCATTTCATTGGTGTGAGTCTTGGAGCACACGTGTCTGGATTTGTAGGGACCCTATTTGAAGGCAAGCTGGGTCGAATTACAGGTAATATTTTAATAAAATTCCTAAAATATATTAATATACAGTGAGATCCAAAAGTAAGAGACCATATTGAAAATATAGGTTTGAAAATCTTCAAAAGCTGTTATTGAAGCAAATGCGGACATAACATATACAATTTAGCAAATATATTAAAATAATTAAAATGATACAAAAATTATCTGTAAACAATAAAAATAAATTATAGCAACACTATGTAACTTTTGGCGCTCTAGGTTAATAAACAGAACTGTACGCATCCCGCGGAAGAACATTCTAACCGGAGCTACTTCTCCAAGTTTATGTCTATGGCGATTCACGCAGGAATGTGTTACTCCGCAGCGGTGACGACCCGAACAGGCTACAATAGTCTGAATATAAGCACTTATAAGTGTACCGTAGTGATTCGGGATAAGACAAACAGGCGGTTTGGAAGATGAATTCATTATGTACTCGCTCATTATATACATTTTGCACATTTTGAACACAGAAAAGTTACATAGTGCTGCTTTAATATATAATTAAATTTTGTCCCAATGAGACCTTTGAAGATGCTACACTTGTGAGTGGAACAAAGACCAACACTGCACCACACTGAATGAGGCTTTCTGTCAAAAGCAGAGGCTGCAAGAGCACTTCAAACAAACAATTAGAAATTGTTATGCCACACAGCCTTGGCGAGAAAACAAGACCTTGTTTGACCATTTAAAGTGTTTCAAATTTATGTGGAACCCTAAAAGTGGCTAAATGTGAATCATTTAGTATAATGCAGAACATATATCTGAGTTTTGTGCCCTCAGGTCTGGACCCAGCAGGCCCAATGTTCAAGAGTGCTGATCCATTTGACCGTCTGGATTCATCTGATGCTTTGTTTGTTGAGGCCATACACACTGACTCTGACTGTAAGAGTGAATCAGTCCTTTGACTGAAATTACATAAACTGTTTTTTTTTTCAAGAACACAGTCTAATATTGATCTGGGCATGTTTTTTGACAGCTTTATTATCTTGATTTACTATCTAACTGCAAGACTTTGTATAAGTATACCATTGGTGCTATTGTCAATACAGAAGTACAGATTATTTGTACACAACTGAACTGAATATCTGTGCATTTGCCAGACTTTGGTATATCTATTCCTGTTGGGCATGTGGACTTCTTCTTAAATGGCGGAATGGACCAAGCTGGTTGTGCACGCTCAAGGTTTGCTTCAAGTAAGGGGACAACAAAAGCTGTGACATTAAGCTAAATTAAATGTACCATAGCTTGATGATGAGAATCTGTCAGTTTTTATCTACTTTCCAGTGTATGGTTATGTCATTTGTGACCACATGAGGGCACTGCACGTCTACATGAGCGCCCTGAACAGCTCCTGTTCCCTTATTGGTTTCCCCTGCTCCAGTTATGAGGACTTCCTGGCAGGAAAATGCGTCACCTGCGAGGGCCCCTTCAATGGCACATGCCCGCAAATAGGTAATGATGAGTAAGCAGAATGTTTTAAAGGAACATCTTTTTAGAAAGTGTTTAAAGAAACATCTTTGTCTGTTTAGAACAACATAGTAAAAAAAAAAAAAAAAAAGTGGAAAGGTTTTCATATTTACCAAAGTATTTAAAAGTAAAAAGTGAACTTTTTTTCTGAATAATAATTCTGAGGGGTTTTGCATGCTAATCTAATCTTGAATGGTTATGACCTTGATGTTCTAGTTCATTTAGGTGTTCAATCAGGCATTTCTTTTGTATACATGAATGTCTTACTCCAACTGGACAATGTATCACTTGAGGCTGATTATGTAACAACAGGATAATGTTGTTTCATGTAATGTATGACGCAAGCCTTGCCCAGGTGTGCTCCTTCACTGTCTGTTTCTATATGTGTATGTATTTCAGGCTTGTTAAAAAATAGTGGGATAACAGCTAATCCCCTGCCAAATCAAGAGAAGGCCTATCTCCTGACCACTGCTACGGCTCCTTATTGTGGTGTGTATGATTTTGTGCATATTGTCATTTATCAAAAGTCCACTCTCACAGATAATGTAGGTATTAACCAGAGTTGGGGGTAACACATTACAAGTAATTCGAGTTATGTATTCTGACTACTTTTTTGAAGTAACTAGTAAAGTAATGCGTTACTTTTTAATTTACAGGAAATACGAGGTTGTTTGCAGTAGTAACTCCAGTTACTTTTTTCCCCCATGTATTGACTGACAGCTCTTGTGTTGCCATATTGAGAGAAATCGGGAGTAAGTGCAAAGGCATTGTGTGCGCTGTGTAAACATGATGTTACTGTAGTAGACTAAATGTGAACATGCATTTACTCATCTCACCTGCACAAAAACAGATTCAGTGTTCCTCAACATAAATAAAAACAGTCAAATGCAAACTCAGAATATTACACAAACCTGCAATAATTAAATGTTAAATAACACAAACATCCTTTATGTATTTAATCTCATTTTATTAACCAGTGTCTTTGCTTCTGACCTTCGATGATCCAATTCAACCATACTAAGAAAAAATGACAATTGTGTTTCATTTTTGTTATTGCTGAATAGTGTGGACTTTTTTTTCTCCTGCATCATATTCTTCATGCAATTTGTTTAGGCCGCGTCCTCTACTGTACAGACATTAATTTACATTTCCTTCAGCCTGGTGTGAAGGGTTTACTTTTGGTAAAAGAAGAAATGTTTTTATATGTTTTTAAAAGCAAGCAAGCCCTGCGCATATTTAAAAAGTAACTCAAAAGTAACAACGCATTCCATAAAAATTGACTTTTTTACTTTTAATTCGTTTTTTTAATGAACGTAATTACTTTCTTTTTTTAGGGAGTAATGCAATATTGTAATGCATTACTTCTAAAAGTAACTTTCCCCAACACTGTATTAACGCTTGGTATTACCGCTTTTTAGTAAGGTGCCCAGAGTGATCAAGGGACAGTAAAGTTTTGTAATTTTACATTACAAAAATTCCATTTAAAATAAATGCTGTTGTTTTGAACATTTTATGCATTAAATAATTCTAAAAGACAGTGTAACCGGTTTCTACAAAAAATATTAAAGGGATAGTTCACCTAAATATGACAAGTCTGTCATTAATTACTCACCCTTATGTCATTCCAAACCTGGACTATATTAATGATGTCCTTACTACCTTTCTGGGCCTTGAACGTGGTAGTTGCCTTGCTGTCTATGCAGGTCAGAAAGCTCTCGGATTTCATCAAAATATTTTAAATTGTGTTCCGAAGATGAACAAAAGTCTTGGAATGACACAAGGGTGAGTAATTAATGACCAAAAAAAATCATTTTTGGGTTAACTAACACTATAAGCAGCACAACTCTTTTAAACATTGATAATAATAAGAAATGTTTCTTGAGCAACAAATCAAGATATTAGAATGAATTCTGAAGACTGGAGTAACGGCTGCTGAAAACGGTTAAGATTGTAATAATATTTCAAAATGTTACTGTATATTTGGTAAAATAATAATGCAGGTTAGCATAAGAGACTTCTTTAAAAACATTTAAAAAATGTTTGTGTATTTACTCTAAGAGTTTATAAATGTGTTGTTAAATGAAAAATACAGCCAAATAATCCCACTCATGCCCTCCTACTCTTTTTCAGCGCATCACATCCTAGTGGAATTGAAGGTTTCCCCTTTAGACAAGACTGCTGATGTTCAGCTCACCCTGATCTCTGTGGGACACCCAGAGACAGAGCTGAAACTCAAACTGTATGTATTATATTTCCAACAAGCCATAGCCTGTGTTCTTTTATTGCATGTTTACTCCTTTAACTGTTTAAATCAGGCATGTGAATATCTTTGTACATATGTATTTCAGAAATACAGATGAATTGGTGCATAAAAAGGTGGCTGCACACCCAGAGCAACTGTGTAAAATTGACTCCGTGCAGCTGAAAAACACAGGAGCACGATTTTACAGACAAGGAGATATTCATTTTGAGTATATCTGCATCTCTGAAGTCCCTCGAACCAGGTAAATGCAGCCACAATGTTTGCCTTTAAACTCTTTTTCTCTTTCTGGGTACTCATTACACTATATGTCCCATGTAACACTGCATTTAATAATACTGTATTTCTGTTCAATTTGCAGAGGGCTGGATCCATTATGTGTGAAGAACATTAATATTGGACGGGGAGTGCCATGGTCACACGACTTTGTACAGTTGTGCTAAATTAAAAGAACAACACAAAATCTACTTAAGAGAGCTTGTACGTAAGTCATAAATTAGTGAGACTCAAGCGAAGGTCACACACTAAAACTTGGGATGGGAGGCATTAAAGCTTGGCGACAAAGACATAAATCGGATACAAGGGGACTGAAATGCTTAAACTCTGTTAGATATATTTATTAAGTTTTAGCACTTATATAATGTACAATATTATTTTTGTGTTCTGTTCCAGAGAGTGTTAGTGAAATATCAGCCAAGAGGAATCAAGTCAGTCATTCAACACTCAGTAGTTCTTTTGTGTTAAAATGTGTGTTGAAAGTATTGGTTCATTATCAATGATTAAAATGTTTGGAGTGGTGCAATACTCAAGGTACTTTTCATTATTTTGGCACTCTTGATTAGCATCTCTAACTGCATAGGGCGTTCTTGATATTAAATATTCAAATCTGTTCATTTACAATTAGTGATAAGTCACATTTTGAACCCAGCACTTAACAATTGGCCCCATGAAAATACATTTTCATCAAATGGTCAGTGTACAGTCTCAGAAAATGATGCTGAAGCATTTACTAACTTCCTATTATGATAAAGCACACACTTTTGTAATAAATCTCATTATCTATCTAATATAACTCTGAAGTGCTGTTAAAATTCATTTGTGTTTGAAAATCTAATTTGTTGCCTGTCTCATGTATTCCAAACAGATTTAAGTACTAAGCACATGCCAATAAAAATAAAACAGTCATTTTTATGTGTAATGTGGAATCATATATAACAGTATCTGTTTTGGGAGGTTTGATCTTTTGTCATGTCACTGTCCAAAACAAAAGGACATTTAAAGAATATTTTTACTGTGCAGTGTTAATGTTGTCTTCCTTTGTATGAGGGGAAACAGATTCAATGGTGATTTTGGTGGAGGAATCGTTCAGATGTTATGGTTTTTACACTGCTGAAACCATTCCTACAGCTTTGGGGTGTCAGTAAGGGCCAGTGGGGCACCTCCTTTTTGGAATCGAAGTCTTCCTGGATTATCATCCTGTTAGATTTATGGAAAAAGGTGACACATTAAAATGTAAACCAGCCTTCTCCTAAGCATAGAAACATCTATCAAAAAATATCCTAGGACGGAAACACTGAATATAACTCCACTACCATGTACTAAATAAAACTTTATCTCTCACCCAAGGAAGCCTTTTCCTCTTTCCAAATGCACAACCAATAAAAAAACCCGTGTGTTAAATGAGGACATTACTTTGTGTTGGTTGGTTAAAGTGAAGGTACTCTAATTATTACGGAACACCACTACAAATTAATGTAGAAAGGACTATTAATTGCATTAAAGCATGAATGGTATCAATATGCCGGCATTATAATAAAATACGACTACAATGTAAATACGATATTATTATTTAATTAAAATTAATTTTAATTCATTTTAAATCAATAGCATTATCAATCTAATATTATTATTACTAGTACTCTAGGCCTCCACATATAATGTAAACAACAAAAACTCTAAAAAAATGTAATGTAAAAAATTAAATATAAATGCATATGGTATTATATAATATATTCTACAAGCCTAAAATTTAATCAATCAAATTATATTGATAACACTATTCATATATACAAGTATATAATCAATATAATCATAATGAATTTAATAAAATAACAATAAATATTTTTACAAGCCTAACATTAAATTATGCAAAAAATTAAATATATAAGTGAACAGTTTTATCAATATAAATCCAAATAAATGTAATAATAAATTATAATTAAAGCAGTATTCTTATAGCATATTGATTTTCAATATAATTATGATACGTATTTAATATTATTATATTAACTGACATCCCTTCCTTGCATATGAATTTATCAAATGGCAGTAAAGTCATAAATATAATCCAGGTCAAAAACAAATATACACTACTAAATATAACAACTGATCATGCATATTCATCACTCTGCATTCTCTTAATCAGTCATTGTTTGTGCAGTTCAGTGTCCAGTTAGTGCAGTTGTGCCTTTTCATGCAAACCAGACCCATCTTTACCCACCCATCAATCCTTCCTTGTGTACTTACATTGTGATTTAAGAAGTGTCCCAGTGTGTTAGCGTCAATACCCCAACCTTTACTTCAAATAATCTCTCTCACTCCCATAGTCCATTAAAGAGCCTGTCATATCAGCAAAGTCCTCCAGAACCAAGCTTGTTGAATCCTCACCGGAGGGCATCTCGGTGTCTGAGGGCCAGAGCTGGTGTGGCGGTTTGGGCACAGGGGTCTTTCCCTGGTCCGGATGGACGTTTCTTGCTTCTAAGGCCTGGTTAGACTGGGCTGGATCAATCGGCATGACTGTAGCATCTCCTTGGCTCCCCCTGGGCGGTGAACTAGCACTGCCACCCTCACTGCCCTGTGGCGAGGGGGCGAGAACGTGGTAGAGACTAGGCAGACGGATATCAAGGCGCACATCACTCTTGGCAAACAGCTTGTCATTGAGCGAGTACAGTTTGTCAGCAATGTCACTCCCGAGCATGACTGAGAAAAGTCGGGCAATGTAACGATCCTTAGACAGCAGAAGGTAAAGCCGACATCTGCGCCAAGAGCTGTAACGGCAGTCCGTCTCTGCGGTCAGTGTCACCTGAGGTCAAAAGGGTCATGGGAAGTTTAAGGGGATGCAATATTTCATGGTTGTATGAACACTGAATAATTTTGCTCAATGGCACAGGCTAAAAGAAGTTTCCTAGATGTACCGGATCACATTGGTACTAATTATAAAAACAGTATGTTATCGTACCTGGAAGTTGCCCTCCTCTGTAGGTCTTAGAGACTCCCATTCTGGAGAATCAAGAAACTGGTGAAGGAAGATATAATGGAGGAACTGACCTTCTAAGGACACTCTAATCTTGTAAAAGCAAAAGATCTGGTTTTAAACACAAATGATAAGTCCTTGTACCTTTTGTATTCTTGTTCGTTTAATATGGATTTGAAAAACATTTGTAACATTTTCAAGAAGCATGAAATGAAAATTCACTCTAAATGCACAGTATTTAGAGTGAAATACATTACAATACAGAAAAAAGATCAGTCGCTACTTCAGTTTTATCGCAAAATGTAATGACTAAAAATGTAATACGGTGTAACCATCAAGTAAAAAGGAAGAAAAAAAAAATATTTTAACCTTAAATACATATGAGTGTACACATCTAAAAAAAATAAAAAAAAAAAAAAAAAAGAAGTTTTAACCTTTTAAATCATTCAAACATAAATAATCACTTCAAAACAACTATATATAATGTTTTGGGAAGCGTTTAACACATGACATTTCACACAAAATATCCTAAAAGGTCAAATAGTCTTAAATTTACGAGAGACTGGTTTGCTTGACACAGTCATGAGGTCTGCAGGGGTCCATTTCCTAAGTAATATTTTTTTTCTTTGCAACAAGATTTGGCACACAAAAGTGTTTAATTAAGCAGCGGAGAAGTTTTATTAAAATATTTTATATATAAAAATAAAATGCCTTATTTATTATGCCTTACAACTACCATTGTAATTTTAATGGACTGGATGTATTAATCACATTTGTACTTTTTTTTAATTAATCAAAAACATTATTGACCCACAAAAAAACTATTTTTTCCTGTTAATTATAGAATGTTGCCTTAGTATTGTGAGCTACTGCAAACATTAAATATGTTACGGGGCTGACAAGACTTGAGACGTGCGGATCCATGTGCAAGCTATTTATTAGCAGAAGACAGAGACGTGGTCATAGAACAGGCATGGGTCAGAGAATGGCAGACAGGTATAAAGGCGGGCAAGACACAAGAAGAAACCTAAGGCTAGAGGAGGTCAACAATCGGCAAACAGAATCAAAGGGGCGAGACTAGAGGGATAAGTCCATGTACAAGGCAAGGTCCAGGCAGGGGCAAACAGTATCAAAATGAGAGGAGCAAATAGGGCATAGGGCAAATGAGAGGAGGAATTCGAGAGACACAGGCGAAGATCAAGAAACGAGAACACAGACAAGGCAAGACTAAGGTGAGGCTATGACAAACTAAACAGGCTCCATAGTGTAGCTATCGCTACGGGAGTGATAAACACTAAACAATACTCGGCAGAGGGAAGGGATCAGAGTGAGTGTTAAATAGGGAGTGAGTCATATGAAACAGCTGTGTGCAGTCAGTGCTGTGTGCAATCAGTGCAATAAATGATGGGATATATAGTCCGGGGTGATATGCAACAGTTTGTGTGGTGTGAGAGTCAATATAATGGGAGGGCGACCTCTGGTGGCAAGCAGACGGAAGTTCATGGACCGGATTCGTGACAGAGCCCCCCCAAGGAGCGGCTTCCAGACACTCAAAACACTTTACGATTCCGGAGGGCGGTGGAGTGGAGGCGGAACAGGGAGAGGGATGGAGGGCCAGGTCCACATGGAAGTGGAGAGACCGGGAACTGAGGCAGAACCAGCGGAGTAGAGAGCCAGGGCGAAGCCGGCCCTACAGGTGGAGCAGAGAACCACCAGAGCCAGACAGCAGACCACCACGGCGGAGCAGAGGACCACCAGAGCCAGACAGTAGACCACCACGGCGGGGCAGAAGACCACCAGAGCCAGACAGACCACCACGGCGGAGCAGAGGACCAACAGAACCCCCCGGTGAAACCACACCGATCAGGAGACCATGGCAGAGACTGTAACAACGAGAGAGCAGAGACAGACAACAAAGACAGAACATTGGGGTTGACAGATAAGGCTAGGTGTTCAGAGGCAGCCTCCTTGGCTGGGTCGGGACAGGACAAAAGTTCACAAACGACCTCCTTGGCAGACACAAAGAATTCACAAACGGCCTCCATAGCCGTGACAGGACAGGAAGAGGATTCACAGACGGCCTCCATAGCCTTGACAGGACAGGCAGAGAGTTCAAAGACGGCCTCTATAGCTGTGACGGGACGAACAAGGAGTTCGCAAACGGTCTCCTTAGCCGTGACAGGACAAGCAGAGAGTTCACAAACGGCTTAGCTTGTGACAGGACGAGCAGGGAGCTCGCAAACGGCCTCTATAGCTGTGACAGGACGAGCAGGGAGTTCGCAAACGGCCTCTATAGCTGTGACAGGATGAGCAGGGAGATCGCAAACGACCTCTATAACTGTGACAGGACGAACAGGGAGTTAATAGACGGCCTCCTTGGCCGGAACAGGACAAGCAGAGGTTCATAGACGGTCTTGGCCAAAACAAGAACAGGCTGAGAGTCATAGGCAGCCTAATGGCCGAACAGAACGGCCCAGAGAGTTCCTAGGCGGCCCCTTAGACGGAAAACAGGAATGAGCAGAGAGTCCATCGAAGGCCTAATTGGCCAAAACCAGAACAGGTGAGAGTTCATAGGCGGCCTCCTGGCCGGAAACAGGACAAGCAGAGAGTGCATGACGGCCGCCTTAGTGGCAGGACTGAGCAGAGAGTTAATTATGACTGGCCTCCTGGGCCCGGAACAGAACAGGCTGAGAGTTCATAGGCGGCCTCCTTGGCCGGAACAGACAGGCAGAGAGTTCATAGACGGCCTCCTTGGCCGGAACAGGACAGGCAGAAAGTACGTTGCTGGGCGCCACCACCACGCAAGAAACTGAGACAAGTGTCGCCATCTCGGAAGGTTCTGCAGCCTGCGCCGCCACCTCCGAAGAGACTACAGTGGACAACATGGCCTCTGGGAGCACAGCAGTGGACACCGCTACCTCAGGAGGTTCTGCAGCGTAAGCCGCCACCTCTGGAGATGTTGTAGCCGGTGCCGCTGCCTCTAGCAAATCGGCGGAGGAGTACGCGGCCCAGATACACCATAAAGCAACCCCCCATATGGGAAGTGCTGCAGACAGGGGAATGAGTTCATGAATAGAAGGGTTAGAGTGAGTGGGTTTGGGGATACCAGCGGTGCATGCAGACACCAGCGGTGCATCCCTCACACTGGATACCAGACTGGGATACCGAAGGGCTGACCTTGAGAATCTGGGTGTGACAGACAGGACTTGACTTGACTCATGACGATCAGTTGTGACTTGACTTGACTCGACTCGACTCATGACGATCAGTTGTGACTTGACCTGACGCATGACGATCAGCTGTGACTTGACTAGACTCAGGAATAACAACTGTGACTTGACTAGACTCAGGAAGAACAACTGTGACTTGACTAGACTCATGACTATCAGCTGTGACTTGACTAGATGCTGTTGTGTCCGCCATCTTGTGAGCGTGCTCCGCTGTCGCCGCCATTTTGTGAGCGTGCTCTAGTGTGGCCGCCATTTTGCGATCAGGCTCCGCTGTCGCCGCCATTTTGTGAGCATGCTCTGGTACAGCCACCATTTCAGTCACAGACATTGTGTCGCGTTCTTCCTCCGCGACACCCACAGTAAACAAAGATCCAACAGTCAACAAAGCATAATCCATAAACTGAGCGAGTGAGGAACGTGGACCCTCGCGTCTAAGCTTAGACCTAAGAGGTTGTTTAATGCCATCGCAGAAAAACTCTATCAATACACAGTCTGGTAAATCAGAATAGTGAGCGATGGCTAAACTCTCGAGTATAGTTCTCCAATGATCGTGTGCCCTGTTTAAGGGCTAATAAAATTCTTGCTGTGTCCATACCTGGCCAATGTCCACTTGAACAGCTGTGGATCTTGTGTGAGAGTCTTCTGTTGTTACGGGGCTGACAAGACGTGAGACGTGCGGATCCATGTGCAAGCTTTTTATTTGGAGAAGACAGAGACGTGGTCATAAAACAGGCATGGGTCAGAGAATGGCAGACAGGTATAAGGCGGGCAAGACACAAGAAGAAACCTAAGGCTAGCGGAGGTCAACGATCGGCAAACAGAATCAAAGGAGAGAGACTAGAGGGATAAGTCCAGGTACAAGGCAAGGTCCAGGCAGGGGCAAACAGTATCAAAATAGGGCAAACGAGAGGAGGAATCCGAGAGACACAGGCGAAGATCAAGAAACGACAACACAGACAAGGCAAGACTAAGGTGAGGCTATGACAAACTAAACAGGCTCCGTAGTGTAGCTATCGAATGGGAGCTAGGGATAAAAGCTAAACAATACTCGCCCGAGGGAAGGCATCAGAGTGAGTGTTAAATAGGGAGGGAGTGATATGAAACAGCTGTGTACAATCAGTGCTGTGTGCAATCAGGCATGAATGATGGGATATGTAGTCGGCGGTGATATGCACAGGTGTAGTGCGAGAGTCCATGAAAATGGAAAGGGTGAACTTGAAGGACTAGAAGACGGAAGTTCATGGACCGGATTCGTGACAAAATACACCTTTAGGAAAATAAGCAGATATTTAGTGCGAGTTTTACAGTAATAATAGTTTTAAAACTACTAGTTCAAGATCAATCACTAATCCGGAGAACTGTATGAGAGTCTAAACATTCTGTTTCTCACCTGCCAGAAATAAGAAAAGACAGCTGATCAATGGGTGTCTTCCCCTCGACAGCGTACGTCTCCTCAGTCGCTAGAGAGAGCGCTTTGTTCTCGCTGGCAGCCGTAATCTCCTTAAACACCTGCACAGGTACATCCAGAGGCAGATAGATCGCTGTGTAAAGCGCAGAAAGCTCCTCGTTAGCTAAACCGTCCTGCATCAGCCGAAAAATCAGATGACACACCTGGGCCAAACACTGCAGCATCACCAGCAAGTTCCAGAGGAAAACATCAAAATGTATAAGGTAATTATAAGCAGGAATAGTGAAATAAGCTAAATAAGTAATCTGTTCTTGTGTTTGTGTCAGGGACAAACTATAGGGACCAAACTATAGGAGAAAATGCAAATTATGAATTGATTTTGCTGGGTTCACACCAGGTGTAGGGGAGCGCGGGGCACAAAGTAACACACGTGGTTTAAATATTTCCACACATGCTAGCATAAACCAATTTACAGCATTTACTAGTTACCAAATCAACATTACATTATATAGAGAAAAAAAGTGCACCAAAATTCAAAAGCTTTTTGAAAATATCGCTGAACATATATTTCTGGCTTAAGTAAAATTTTCATCTAAGTTTTTATGACTCATTTAAAATGAGACAAATCTGCTATTATTTTAATCTCCACTCTGTTATTTATCAGTTCAGATATTTTTTTTTAATGCTTCGCTAACTAGCAAAAGACACTAACCAGTTTTAAATTCCAATTGCGCAGATGGGGTATGTTGTAACACTGCATTACAATGTGCCTTGCCGTCCTATTCTAAGACATTAGCGATGTAATTCAGACTATTTACTTTAATACATTTTAATGATAAACGACGAGAAACAGGTGAATAAAGACTGACAGTCAATGTTTAATGTTAAGAAATTATTATTTCAAGACATGTAAAGCATTTTTGCTCATTTATGTGGGCCGTCCCAAGCATGGTTACAATGTGTTCATTGTCAAACTCAAAAATACAGATTATTTTTAATTCTTAAAAAACGCCATTATTATATTTGAAATAAATAATTATTTTATTTTATTGACAAAATATTTTAGTTTGTCTTGTATATTTTTTTCATACGATCAGATAACATTTTAAGCTGCCATATGGTCATGTTACAATGTACCCCACCTATGGGGCATGTTGTCACATTTCACTTCCAATTTTTGAGAGTAAATAAAGAAAAACGTATACACTGTAATTATGAAACAAAGCGACATATTTGTACTAGACAAGTGTAAAATTACTGTGGATAAAAAAAAAATATATTCTGAACCCCATGTGGATTTACACAATTTGAGAAAGTCAAAAAGTGTTACTTCGTGCCCCGCTCTCCCCTCGATACAGAATAAAAGCGCTTCTGCGGGTAGACCTCAGATTAGAGTGTGCTGGGAGCAGCAGCTCTATTTTAGGCCTGCATAGTTAAGTGCAGCTGTCACCAGCCCAACGCTGGTACAGGGGATTCGAAAGCCAACCGAGTAGGAAGCTTGAAGGGACAGTCTGTTTGTTCAAAACTGCTTGGCCTGCAGTGTGTCAACAGACACTACTTCATAAATAATTTAATATGTGCTAAAATAAGTAAATCAAGCATGTGATACATGTTGATTAGACTGAATAATTTAAAGTAGGTTGTAAAAAGAGATAGCCAGCCTTGTTATAAGAATTAGGGTTGGAACGGTTCACGGAAAAAAATCGAACCGTACGGTTCTCCACACACGGTTCGGCAAGCGCTAGGACCGCGGTTCAACTTAAATATGACAACGCATCTGTAATATGGTTTGCTATAAATGACACGTAAAACAAACAGGGCTCTGGCTAATATGGTTCTGTGATGGAGCGTGTAACAGACTTTAATAAGAGTTATCCTTAATTTATCTATTTGTTTTGTGTTGCCTTTGATATATATTTTGCATGTTAAAAATGGTCTAAGGATCGCATTATTTCCGTTGTTCATGGGGACTTTTATTTTGAAACGGAATCTGTTTTTCACTGCTCAGAGAGTAATGAGAAATGGTATGGAGAGCGAACGCTTCATGACGGCTTAACAGAACTCGTGCATGAAAGGACGGTTTATAAGTTTATTCAGCACCCCCCGAAAAGGCATAAGGTTTGTGTATGTGTATACTGTTAGTTAAAACAAATATTTGTGAAAATCGCTGAATATGTCTAATGGTAATGCACATTTTTGTATCGCTTCATTCAGCTCTTACGGTGATTTCTTGACTAAACGGACAAGTAATAAAAATTCAAATCATCAGTAAAGTTTCGGCCATCATTCGGACGGGGTCCGCTACAGTAAGAGCTTCACCTTCGCTGGTTCAGATCCCCGATGCACGTGCAAGCTCAAGATGGCAACGTGACGGTCATTAACAGATTGCTGCACGTCCGAATCAGCGTGATGGTCTACGGAGCTGAGACGCTGTAGTCAACGAGTTCACTATGGAAATGGATACGGACGAACAAGAATCTGAAAGCCTGCTCCAGACGGAAACAGAAGGTGAAAAGGATATAGAAGGAGCCGTTAAATTTAAAGATAAAAATACTTCAGAACTACAGAGTCATGTGCAAGATAGAGCAGAACTCCCTCGACGCTCAGAACGTCCACATATGCCCACGGAGAGAATGCTTGCTTATCAGAAAGATGAATGTTGTAAGAAAGAAAAAAGGTTAACCACTTTGTATGAGCAATGGAAGTTAGAAGCTCGTAAAGCAAGACAGAACTTAAAAACAGACATAACGGATAAAGAGCTGGCTGAAATAGCTGACTCTCTTGATGACAAAAAGAATTGTATTCTGAAACTCTTCAGTGACATAAGGGAATATGTTACACCTGCTGCGGATTTAAGACGTAAAATTGATGCATGTGAAGCTGTGACCAATGATATTGTCAAAATAGTGTTTGAAAGAATGGCAACTGTAGATGGAGAGTTTGATGCAGAAAGAGAAAGGGGCCGGCTGCGTGAACTTTTAGCACATAGTTATGCTCGCTCTATATATGGTTCCAGTGCTTCAAAAAGGAGTGTCAGCAGCCATTCTGGATCCTCTTGTACTGCAAGCAAACGTGCACATGCTGCGGCAGAGCTGGCTGCAAAAGAGGCTGAATACAAGATGATGCAAACAGAAAGGCAACAAAAGGAAAAAATAAGAACCTTAGAAGAGCAACTCAGAAGAGAGCTAGAAACTCAAAAGTTTGAATTAGAACGGCTGCAGGTAGAAAAGGATATAGAGGTTGCTCGAGCCAGAATAACATCCTTGATGAAGAAGCCTACAAAGAGGCTTGGGACAAGCTTAACCAAAGATACGGCCAGCCCTTTGTTATTCAAAGAGCATTTCGGGAAAAGCTGTCTAAGTGGCCTAGAATACAGTCCAAAGATGCAGAAGGTCTGAGAACATTTTCAGACTTCTTAAATGCCTGCTTGCAAGCCATACCTCATGTTAAAGGTCTGGAAATATTAAACGACTGTGAAGAGAACCTGAAGCTGGTACAGAAACTTCCTGACTGGGCAGCTTCCAGATGGAACCGCCAGGTCACAACAGCCCTCATGGATGGCAAAGAGTTTCCAAATTTTCAAGACTTCGTCAATTTCATGTCAACAGAGGCAGAAATCATGTGCAATCCCATCACGTCTTTACATGCTCTTCATTCTTACGAGTCACCTCAAGAAAGAAGAGTCTCAAAGGAAACCAAAAGAAACAGAGCAATTGTGTTTAAGACTCAAACAAGTGGAAACAATGACAGACAAACAACAGTTAAAGAACAGTTAAAAGCACAGTGCATGTTGTGTCAAGATGACAATCATCAGCTTCATAAGTGCCCAAAATTCATGGAAAGGTCTCTGAAAGACAGAAGGGCCTATGTCAAAGATAACAAACTCTGTTACGGGTGTCTAAAACCAGGTCACTGTGCTAAGGAGTGTCGTCGTCGACACACATGTGATGTATGCAAATTGCAGCATCCCACATGTCTTCATGATTACAGTTATGACAAGGACAGAAATGGAGAACGACCATTGCCCATGGTAAGCAATGTGCATGCACTTGACAGTGAAACTACTAATGCCATGTCACTTAATATCACAAGCGAAGGTCAGTCAGTCATTACATCTATGATCGTACCTGTATGGGTGTCGTCGGTTAAAAATCCTTCCAATGAACAGCTTGTGTATGCTTTGCTAGACACACAGAGTGACACTACTTTCATTGACGAAGAAATTAGTAATGCACTGCAAGTGGCCAGTCATCCAGTGAAACTCAAACTAACCACCATGATAGGAGACAATGTGATCATTAAGAGTAAAAGAGTATCTGATCTTCGTGTAAGAGGTTACAATTCATCAGTACATATCAGTCTTCCTCCAGTTTACACAAAGGAGTGTATTCCTGTTAATCGTGATCACATACCAACGCAGGATACAGCAGACACCTGGAGTCATCTGAAGGTAATTACAGACAAAATGCCACAGCTTCTCAGTTGTGAAGTAGGTTTACTGATCGGCTATAACTGCCCCAGAGTGCTAGCTCCGAGGCAAGTCATACTAGGTAAGGATGAGGAACCATATGCTATTCTAACAGACTTAGGATGGAGTATTGTGGGCTGCTCCGCACCAAGTATCAATGAATCAGTAGGTTTCAGTCTTTGTCACAGAATAGTCACAAAGGAGATACCAGCTTTGACACCTGTGGATGCAGTTCGTATACTCGAGTCAGACATTAAGGATGTCACAGCAGATGACAAGACAGTCTCTCAAGAGGATATCATGTTCCTAGACAAACTCAAAGAAGGAATAAAGAAAAATGCTCAAGGACATTATGAAATGCCTCTTCCATTTAAGCAGCGACCATACTTGCCGGACAACAGAGAACTTGCGGTAGTCAGACTCAATCATTTGAACAAGAAATTCTGTAAAAATGAGAAATACAAGACAGACTATGTTACTTACATGAATGACATCATTGACAGAGGTGACGTAGAAGCAGTGAATGATGATACAACCAATGGTGAAAAGTGGTACATACCACATCATGGCATCTACCATCCAAAGAAGCCAGATAAGCTACGGGTCGTTTTTGACTGCTCTGCAAAATTTAAAGGTACAAGTCTCAATGAACATTTGTTAACAGGACCAGACATGATAAACAATCTAACAGGAGTCCTTGTAAGGTTCAGAAGGCATCCTATAGCAGTAACTTGTGACATTGAGAAAATGTTCCACCAGTTCCACGTCCAAGAAAAGGATCGTGATTATCTGCGCTTTTTATGGTGGAAAGATGGAGACACAAATTCAGTGCTTCAAGCTTACCGAATGAAAGTGCATCTATTCGGTGCAGTGTCTTCGCCCAGTTGCGCAAACTATGGATTAAGATATCTAGTCAATGAGTACAGTCAATCACACGCATTAGGAGCTCAGTTCATCATGAGAGATTTTTATGTCGATGATGGAGTTACAAGTGCAGAGACAGTAGAAAAGGCCATTCAGTTGACAAAAGAAGCACGGGAGCTGTGTGCAAAGGGTGGTCTTCGACTTCATAAGTTCGTATCAAATGACAGCACTGTTTTGCAGAGTATACCAGCATCAGAATGTGCTGTAAACTTTGAAACAAAAGATCTCACCTACATTGACATGCCGCTTGAGAGAGCTTTGGGTATTCATTGGAACATACAGAGTGATAGCTTTAAATTTCATATCCCACTAAAAGGTCAACCTACAACACGCCGTGGCATACTATCAACTGTTGCCTCCATATATGATCCTTTAGGCTTTGTAGCACCATATGTTCTCAACGGCAAGAGGATCCTGCAAGAAATGTGTCGCCAAGGTACAGGCTGGGATGATCCGCTCTCCCCTACACTCAGCCCACGGTGGGAGAGATGGCAGAATGACTTTGTCAGTTTGGAAAAAGTGAACATACCACGATGTTATGTACCTGCTGAATTTGGCAAGGTTGTGAAGACAGAAATACATCATTTCTCTGATGCGAGTACCTGTGGTTACGGTCAGTGTTCTTATATGAGAATGATAAATGAGAACGATGAAGTTCATTGCACTTTTCTCATTGGCAAAGCCCGGGTTTCTCCTTCAAAGATTATTACAATACCTAGATTAGAGTTGACGGCAGCTGTGGTATCAGTCAGAATGAGCAATATGCTCAGAAAAGAACTTAACCTCGCCAATGTCAACGAATTCTTTTGGACCGACTCAAAAGTGGTTCTGGGTTACATAAATAATGATGCCCGTCGTTTTCACACATTTGTAGCCAATAGAGTGCAAAAAATACGTCAAAGCACAGAACCTAAAGAATGGCTGTATGTCCCAACGGATGAGAATCCAGCAGACAATGCTTCTAGAGGGAGAACAATAAGGGAACTGCTCTCATCTAACTGGTTCTCTGGTCCCTCATTCTTGTGGGAAAGGGAAATAACAACCTCAGATGTCGTGCCGGATCTCCCCGTAGGAGACCCAGAAGTAAAGAAAATTCAGACATTGCAAACAAAGACCACGGAAAGTAAAGATCTTGTAGACCATTTGTCCAAGTTCTCGTCTTGGTCTAAAACTATCAAAGCCATCGCACGCCTTCTGAGATGGATTAAGAAGGATAAAAAAAATTTACCGGCTTCTATAAGTGAACAAGAGGATGCTAAATGTTTGATTCTAAAAGGAGTACAAAAGCAAATGTATCAGAAAGAGATCGATGTGTTGAGTCGAGGAAAACAACTTCCAAGTCATAGTAAACTTCATCACTTGGATGCCTTCATAGACAAGGATGGTATGATCAAGGTGGGAGGTAGACTAAGTCACTCATCATACACTCATTCATTTAAGCATCCACTGATCCTTCCTAAAGAGCATCATGTAACAAAGCTGATAATTGCACACTGTCATGAAAGTGTAAAGCATCAAGGTAAAGGTTTCACAATTAATGAAATCAGATCGTGTGGCTATTGGATACCTGGAATAAATAGAGCTGTCACATCTTACATTCGCAACTGTGTAACTTGCAGAAGGCTGAGAAGATCTGCTGAAAGACAGAGGATGAGTGATCTTCCCTCAGAACGTGTAGAACCTTCTCCACCTTTTATGTATTGCGGTATGGACTGCTTTGGTCCTTTCATAACTAAAGGAAGAAAACATCACAAAAGATACCTTCTGCTTCTAACATTCCTGTGTTCAAGAGCTAATCATATAGAAATGTTAGAAGATATGTCCACAGATGCGTTTATTAACAGTCTAAGGTGCTTTATTGCAATTCAAGGTACAGTACAACAAATAAGATGTGACCAAGGTACCAATTTCGTAGGCGCGAAGAACGAACTGAACTCAGCACTGCAGGAACTTGATCCAGAAAGGCTCACTACTTTTCTGGCAGATAAACAGTGTGACTTTGTTCTGAATGCACCACATTCCAGCCATGCAGGGGGTGTATGGGAGCGGCAAATCAAAACTGTACAGAGCATTCTTAGTGCTACCGTCACCCTTTCATCAGGCAGGCTTGATGATGCTTCATTGCGCACCTTGTTTTACGAAGCCATGGCAATAGTCAATAGTCGCCCCCTTACAGTTGACAACCTGAATGACCCCATGAGCTTAGAACCGCTCACACCTAATCATCTGACTACCATGAAATCCACCACAGCCCTACCTCCACCTGGAAAGTTCATAAGAGAGGATGTGTATACGAAAAAGAGATGGAGACGTGTGCAGTACCTTACTGAACAGTTTTGGAGCAGATGGAAAAAAGAGTATCTTAGCAACATTGCTGCTCGACAATGCTGGCATGCTCCAAAAAGGAACTTTCAAATTGGGGACATGGTCATGGACATCGATGAAACATTACCAAGGAGTGAATGGAGACTAGGAAGGATTATAGAGACTATTCTGAGCCCAGATGGACTGGTAAGAAAGGCCAAAGTAGCACTTGGTGACAAAAGACTAAACAAGAAAGGAGAACGGATTCATAAAATCTCAATAGTAGAAAGGCCAGCTCAGAAGTTGGTCTTGTTGTTGGAAGCGGAGTAAATACATCTTCAAAAGGACTTTATTGCACTTTACATACACACAAATGTTATAAGTGAAAATTAGTCATGTTTCAGAAACATTGATAATTTGGTGGGAGTGTAACAGACTTTAATAAGAGTTATCCTTAATTTCTCTATTTGTTTTGCGTTGCCTTTGATATACTTTGTATGTTAAAAATTGTCTAAGGATCACATTATTTCCGTTGTTCATGGGGGACTTTTATTCTGAAACGGAATCTGTTTTTCACTGCTCAGAGAGTAATGAGAAATGGTATGGAGAGCGAACGCTTCATGACGGCTTAACAGAACTCGTGCATGAAAGGACGGTTTATAAGTTTATTCAGCACCCCCCGAAAAGGCATAAGGTTTGTGTATTTGTATACTGTTAGTTAAAACAAATATTTGTGAAAATCGCTGAATATGTCTAATGGTAATGCACATTTTTGTATCGCTTCATTCAGCTCTTACGGTGATTTCTTGACTAAACGGACAAGTAATAAAACTTCAAATCATCAGTAAAGTTTCGGCCATCATTCGGACGGGGTCCGCTACAATGCGCATTCTGGATTCCCAATACATTACAACAACAGCGATAAAAACACGCTGTGGACAAAACATTAACCCCTCTTGTTCAATGAGAAGGCTGTATGCTGGAATTGGCATTTATCCGGGTTTTTTTTTTTTTGTCATATAAAATGCCCAGAAGTTTTCAAACATTATTTAATACACAACAGGAATTACTCGCATAATACCAATGAACGAATAACTGTATAGGTTAAAACCTAATTACACAATATTAATGTTCTAAAATGCTTAAATGTCATTATAAAATGAAACATACATAAGTAACGTATCTGTGTGTACTAAAAGCAAATCCCCTTCAAAACAGTAAGGTGGCGCTACTCTGTTTTAAATTTTAAAGGTAAGCTCCTCCCCTCACGTCCGGTTCCTTGGGGCTGTGGGTGGTCTGAAACTGCTGGTGCTGCGGGCTCTGCAGCGGTATATGGCTTCAAAAGTATGAAGGTATTTTTGGTGCAAAACAGCTGAGTGAGCGTGACAGCGGAATTTGTATTTGTAGAGAATAGCCACACATGTGTATAAGTAAATCTGAAGTCACAGACAAAAGTTGCAACCTTGCAGATATTTTTTCTCTCCCACAAACACAACACAACAGTTACACGTTCTCGAATCCTTCACTGCAGGTGCACAAATCATAGTCTACGAATCACAAATCAAGAAACACGTACGCTCACAAGTTTTGCTACTATTGCTGCAGTGAATATGGTGCAAAACACATTCACACACCTGCATCAAACATGTGAAGTCACAGACGAATTTTGTACAACCGCAAATCAGTTTGCGAATTCTTGCAATGAGATTTGTACGCTTGTAGAATGTTTTCTTACATACATATTTTTTTCTTGGATGCTTTTTCTAGAACAAACACAAGTGCACAACTACAACGACGTGAATCTGCTGCTACGAGTCTCAAAAACTGTTTTTCGCTTGCAAATGACAAGATTCACGCTCTCTCCCTTATGCACCGCCTATCTGTGTGATAAATGGTGCAAAATGATTTGTGCATCTGTAGAGGCAACGGCGCGCACTGCTCAGAGAGCAGAGAATTTCAGCCAATCAGAAGAGATCATTTGGGCGCCTGAAACACGCCCCCAAGTTTTAGCCACAACCCCGAAAAATCGCGAGCTGCGAGCATCTTGACAGCGACAAGTATCAGAAAAGTTACGTGGCTATTTTTTCTTTCTGAAATCATTTGTTTATAGCTTAAATACAGCTACGGTGGTAAACAGTGTTTCTTAGTTAAGTTAGCAAACCTTATTTCACGAAAGGTAAGCTAACGTTAGCCTACCTGAACTGTTAAGTTTGCTATTCAATCGTCTCGTATTAAATTACACCGTCTAATATAACGATTTATTCCTTGTATTCTGTTATGCTTTACCTCATAGAAAACTAAAGGTAAACTAAAGGAAATTTACAGCAGGCAATCTATAGTAGGTAAATAACTATAGTAGTAGATATTGAGCCAAATCACAAAACAAGGATTCTCAAAGGAATGAAAACTGAGATAACTAAAGTAATTAGTAATCCTACCCAACACTGAGCGTAGTAATTACTAGGGAAATTACCTACTATAGATTGCCTGCTATAAATTACCTTTAGTTTACTATAGTAAGCTATCCCAATAAAAAGTACTATTCACCAAAGAAAAAAAACATGGCACCCTTGGTTTTAACTTACTCACCTGCGAAGATGCACCCTGATCTGTCATTTTTCTATAAGGTAAAGCATAATAGAATACAAGGAATAAATCGTTATATTAGAAAGTGTAATTTAATACGAGACGATTGAATAGCAAACTTAACAGTTCAGGTAGGCTAACGTTAGCTTACCTTTCGTGAAATAAGGTTTGCTAACTTAACTAAGAAACACTGTTTACCAACGTAGTTGTATTTAAGCTATAAACAAATGATTTCAGAAAGAAAAAAATAGCCACGTAACTTTTTTGATACTTATCGCTGTCAAGATGCTCGCAGCTCGCAATTTTTCGGGGTTGTGGCTAAAACTAAGGGGCGAGTTTCAGGCGCCCAAATGAGCTCTTCCGATTGGCTGAAATTCTCTGCTCTCTGAACAATGCGCGCCGTTGCCTCTACAGATGCACAAATCACCATATTTCACACAGATATGTGGTGCAAAAGGGAGAGAGCGTGAAACTTCATTTGCAAGCGAAAAACAGTGTTTGAGACTCGTAGCAGCAGAGTCACGCCGTTGTAGTTATGCACTTGTTTTTGTGCTAGAAAAAGCATCCAAGAAAAAAAAAAATATATATATGTAAGAAAACATACTACAAGCATGCAAATCTCATTGCAAGAATTCACAAACTATTTGCGGATGTACAAAATTCGTCTGTGACCACATTTTTGATGCAGGTGTGTGAATGTGTTTTGCACCATATTCACTGCAGCAATAGTAGCACAACTTGTGAGCGTACGAGTTTCTTGACTTGTGATTCGTAGACTAGGATTTGTGCACATGCAGTGAAGGATTCAAGAACGTGTAACAGTTGTGTTGTGTTTGTGGGAGAGAAAAAAAAAATCTACAAGTTTGCAAATTTTGTCTGTGACTTCAGATTTACTGATAAACATGTGTGGCTATTCTCTACAACTAAAAATTCCGCTGTCACGCTCACTCAGTTGTTTTGCACCAAAAATAACTTCATACAAAAGCTCTTCGCAATCCTACCTGTATCACATGAAAGCCAAGCCTTTGAAATACGAAATGTGAATGGGGATTGGGTGAGTGGGCAGTGCTGTGTTGTGCTTGGGGAGAAGGGCCAGTGCGTGTGGGATTGGTTAGCTGGGCCAGTCTGTGTGTGATTGGTAGCTGGGCCAGTGTGTCGTTGTGATGTTAGCTGGCCCGGTGTGTGGGATTGGTTGCTGGGCCGTGTTGTGTTGTGATTGATAGCTGGGAGTGTGTGGTGTTGTGATTGGTTAGCTGGCCCCGGTGGGTGTTGTGATTGAGTACTCAGTAGTGATGGGAAGTTGATCATTTTACCGACTCGGATTTTTGAGTCCCGTTCAGCAAAATGAACAAATCTTTTTTTCGAGTCATTTCGTTCATTTAAACAAAATATAATTAAAATGTTATGTGTTACTTCCCTAACACGTCTACTAACGCAAACGTTGATCACACTACAAACAATACAAAACTGCAATAAGAAACAGAAAAGATTAATTAATTGATTACCTGGGTCTTCAGTCTATGATTAACTCACCTCACCTCATATCTGACAAGTCTTCGGGTTTTCCGAGTCGTTCGTTCATCACGTGACAGCTCCATAAGTTTAACCAATGCAGTCTGAGCCGGAGAGATAATTGATTAGTTCATCTCTCGAGTATTCGGGTTTTTCGAGTTGTTCGTTCATCACGTGACAGCCCCATAAGTTTATCCTATGCAGTCTGAGCCGGAAAGAGATTTAATAATAATAACCAACTCTTTATTATCTTTGTTACAACATTCAGTGTTATGGGAAAGAACCATAATGACAGAAATTCACACCTTTATAAACTGTAAGAAGTAAAAAGCTACAATTTGAGACCAGAAATGCATCACGTACCTGTAAGAGTATATAATTATTATAATAGGCTAATGATGATAATAATAATAATAATAATAATTAATACATAATAA